>JAQFVV010014601.1:0-32053 GCA_028023455.1 Epiperipatus broadwayi
TAATCCATACACTAAGATAAGCCAATGGGTGAAATGTCTGTTAGAGATAAGATAAACTCAATATTGTAGCAATATTTAAAAGTCCAACTACACTTAAAAGACTCCATATATAAAATATTTAAAAATCAATAGTAATTCATAATTACAGACATACCTTTTAAGATATAATGACATTGTCCATGCACTTATAAAGTATATATTATAAAACTAAGTCATTAAGAAAAAATGAAGTCCTGGGGAATTTATAACTGCTACTAATAATATCAAACCAAGCACGATTTAATCATACGAGTATACAAACTATTAATACATGCAGCATTGGCCCATCATGATTCACAAAATAAAAATTTATTAGCAATCAACCACCATTATAAATTTAAAACCATAAGTGATTATCATTATAAAATAAATATTTTATATTTGACAATATGCATTGAAATATAACATCATAACTTATAACAAATTATTATTCAAATTTATACCATATTTGTTACAAATTATAAATTTATACAATGTTTACAACTGGTAGTTAGTAGATAATAATTAATTAATTGTAGTATATATATATGAAAAAGTTAATATTGTTTTTTAAAAAAAAATTTCATAAAAGAATTATAAATTGATTTTATTTATTATGTTACGTTTTATTTTTCTTTGGCAACTGATAGAAGAAATGATAAAAAGCAATTAACAAAAATAGGCGTTTGTTCCATTATGGTGATACATTTTTTAAATATAAATAGAAGATATGTCTCAAAATGTTAAAGAAAATCCAATTTTTTTTTACAGTAGTTGATTGTTATAAAGATGCTCCTATTTATTGTAGATGAAGATGGGATTACCCATATGTACTTTGGGCTTCTATTTTTGGGCCAAAAATTATCTATTTAGTAATTCATTTTACAGTATTAATATTCAATGTTTTCTGTTTTTAAATGTACGACTGATCTCTTCTGTTCAAGCGATCAATCAATATTCCAATCATGTTTCTTGGCAAACCACCAACAAAACAGTAAATTATTTTACAGTTTATACAAGATTATTTAAGAAAATAATTATATCAGTTGTTTACAGTTAATATTTTAAATTCAGAAATAACAAAACAATATTTTGTACAATTATAAACATTGTTGATTTTCTTTTTAAGTTATAATTTATAAAATTAACATTTTTTTTATAAGAGAGTCAATGATAATGACTAAATATTTTAAATCCAATGAATGACGTCATATTTTATATCATTATATATTTTCCCATATATTTAACATATACAGCAATGAAATGTATTCTCTATGGAATAAATATATCACCACTTAAATAAATGAGCATTATTCTCTGCAGAAAATTATAAAAATTAGAAACATTTTTACACAATGTTTATTCGTAAATCAATAAACATTTTACAGGACTCATGTTTCTGTCATACAAACCTAATGTCACCAACTGTTCTGAATAACGATTGAGGTTCATTGCAATTCTAAATATTTCATAGAGATACATAATACTTAATTTGATATTAAGGTTTGATCATTTGCAGTAATTAACTAGTTTTGAGCTTAATATTAATTGTCAAAAGAGTACTTACATTAAACTTATTTGAATATTTATTTTAAGATATTTAAATAAAGTAATGCTATTTTTTAAAATAACTCGGATTCCAAGCTCTGATTGGTTAATTACCATTAAGATGATAGAAAGCAGACACGGTTAAATTACTTCTAAAAATTCCTATTCAAAATTTATTACCAATAAGAGTATATTGAGTCTATTTAGTAGCTACTAAATTGCTATGATTAATGTGAAGTCACCTGGTCTTATGAGCAATGATGATGTCAGATTTATGACAAAAACACATAACAGCAAAGAAGATTTACTTATTTTTTATAAATATTGCCATATATAAAATGGTACAATTTCCATACATTGTTCTAAAGGACATAAGTAAATACATTCCAAGTATAGATGATACATTCAGTGTGATAAACTCTTGAAGTGCTGTTTTATATATATATGTTAGATTAATATTTTTATGGATAAATGATGATTTCATATTATTATTATTTTCGGGATATTATGTGTGAGTAAATTAGCTAAAAAGCTCACATTTCTGTACATAATCCAGTTTCCCCACTTCCGATTTATTTTGTCACGATTAGGGTTTTCCATTAATTCTATTTTTCGCAGTTTGTTGTGTGACATAATAATGTATAAGATTAGATGCCCCCCATACCTATTCTTAAGAGGTCGGCTCCCAACTGGGTAGGTTTAGAATATACTAGATTGTTGGAGGAAGGCTTCTCAGGCATCTAGAGAGTTCAGTCAGTGATTTCAGTCGATAGACATCAGCATATATACTTATAGAAAATAAAATAGCAAGAGCTATTTGTTATTATTATTTAAGAACAATTTATATACAGTTCTTATCTTATAGAATTTTAATTACCAAGAAAAACTTTGATAAATTTTACTTTTGGGTCTAATTGCAATAATCGACATTTGAACATAAATTCAACTTTATAGATTAAAGCACTAAATTTCTTAGTTTTCCTTTGTTAACAAACAATTACTACAAAGCAACTTCATCAAAAAAATTAAACCATGTTCGACCTGTATAATTTTTAATTAATCTGTTAATTCTTCTGAAAAAATATAAATCGTTATCTTTTAATTTAATAAGAAATCGAATTTTTCTTTAAATATTTTTACCCAGGAATTAAATCTCTTTTTGGAAGAAAAGTAAAATAAAACTTTATTTTTATTATCCAAAAAAAAAACTAACCAACAATGTATTTATACATCACATACACACACATATAGAATATCTAATTCACCAAGGCCTTTGAATCTTCCATCGTTGGTTTCCAATGAAATGGATTGTTGAATGGTTGGATGGATAGGAAGATTGAAACCTATCTATAAAAGTTTAAGGAATTACTATATTAATATAAACCAAGAATTGATTGTATATATGTGTGGAAGATTATGATCTGGTCCTATGCGTGAAATACATATAAAGGGTATCATTTATCTTTTCATATGTGTGTAGTCATGTGTATCAGCTGTTTGAAAAGGAGTGGAGGAAGAATAAAGACGGAAAACTATTTTGTTCAAATCCATATATATATATATATTATAACGGGATGTCAGTTTTCACTGGAAAGAAGGTGCGCATCTAACTACAATCGGACTGAGGGTCTTCAGTAGAATGCTGGAGATGAAGCGATGAAATTTTTTAGTCCATGATTACATCTATCTTCACTATGCCTGCTCAATAATTATTAGACAAATTTTGATGTAATTTAGATTAGTTCATCCACCTCTCATCCCTCTTTCGGTCACCATTATACCAAGATATTCAAACTCATGGAGAATTCGCAATTGGCTCTCTTCAGGGATGGATTTAAACAAGTCATTTTCTACTATGCCTTTATATAAGCAATGACTAATAAAATATATTTCTAGAATTTTATAATATTAACATATTTATATAATAATTGTTATATAGTTAATAATGATTAGTCTATTTATTTATAAATATGAATGTAATATAATAATGATTAAGCAAGAGATTAAATTAATAACTCAATAATATTTAATAAACAATAAAATTATAATGTAAAAAAGATAAATAAATAAATAATGAAAAAATAAGGATGTCTTTTTATCATTTTAAAAGATTAATAACTAATATCCCCATTCAATATCCCATGATAAAATTGCATACCTTAATAAATTCTTCAAAAGAAAAGATTGTAATGCAAATTAATATATATATATACCAAAGCTTTTACAGCGGTGCTGCAAAAAGTCTTTTGTGGATTAAAATGGGAAGCTAAAGGAGAGAAAGTAAATGGAGATTATTTAAGTCATTTAGATTTTGCAGATGATGCAGTTGTTTTTGCAAATAATGCTTTAGAACTACAGGAAATGTTGCAGGAGTTATCAGATGAAAATAGGAAAATAGGACTAAAGATAAATGTTAAAAAGACTAAAGTAATGTTTAATAGATTTTCTCAAAATATGAAAATAAAGATTGATTATGATGAGTTAGAAGAAGTTAACAGTTACAAATACCTTGGACAGATTATTAATACAGATGGAAATATAATGGATGAAATTAATCATAGAATTAAACTTGGTTGGAGTCCTTTTGGTAGAAATAACTTGATACTAAAAGGAAATATGCCTATGTATTTGAAAAGGAAGTTTTTTTAATAAATGTGTTTTACCAGTTCTTACTTATGGATCTGAGACTTGGACACAGTAATAGAAGAGCAATACAGAGACTTCAGACCACTCAAAGAAGTATGGAGAGATGTATGTTGGGAGTAACAAGATGGGATCAAAAACGCAATGTATGGGTAAGAGAACAAACAGGTGTTACTGACCTCATTGAAAAAATTAAAAGACTGAAGTGAAGTTGGGCTGGACATATTGTTAGAAGAGATGATAACAGATGGACAATTGAAATTTTAAACTGGATTCCAAGAGATTGTAAAAGACCCAGAAAGAGACCACATGTGAGATGGATGGATGAAATAAGAAAGTGTGCAGAGGTGATGTGGAGAAGAGAAGCTAAAGATAGGAAAAGATGGATTGAACTTGGAGAGACCTTCATCCTGCAATGGATTGATAAAAGATGATATATATTGTAACCTAGTGTTATTGTCACTTGGTTTACTTGGCATTATTTCTGCAGGAAAACAATGCTATTCTTTAAAGAAATAAAAAGATAAAATAACAATAGTAATAATTGATTAATAAAGTATACTATTCACTCACTTTGGCATGTTTTGGGTGAATAACTAATAGATGTAATAACTCAATGTCATTTTTAAAGAGAGAACATGAATAATTTAATTGAGATATTAATAATTAGAGCAAATTAATATGGTATAAAAGCTAAAAAGTAATTGATTTTGGATGGGTAGAGGGGAGAGTGGATGAGTGTCTTATCATAAAGCACAATAACTTTTGGTAATTTTTTTTTGTAAAAAAAAAATATATAATGTTTAAAGAATTATCCATCACTGATTGTTAATTTAATGTATTTATTATTTTTTTTATATTGTCAAATTACTTTGTAATCCAGGCAAATAATACTAAAACTATATGATTGTTATGGGTTTTTCCTTTCTTTTGTTTATGTTATAATCAAATGATTATTTTTCTGGAAGAGGTCGCTAAAAAAAAAAAAAAACAAAACAACAAAACGAAACAACCAATTATAATCAAGTTCATTTTTTTTTTTGGAAAAATATAGTCTGCTTTTAGTTTTCAAGGAAGGAACAGTGCTGAAATTTGGTAACTCAATTTTTTCATTTTAATTTGCAGAAATAAATGTAATCAAAGTAAAATTTTAATAATATAATGTGTGGCTAAAATATTTTGATAAGACTGATTTTCTGTGCCATCTACCTATTTAAAGACCTTTTATACTTAAAAATTTATTGTCTCACGCTAAAGTTAAAAATGACAGAATTAACTAAGGGAATCACGAAAAGTGTTATTATGTCTAAATTAAGGAAGATAAATGATTTCCAAGTGAGAAATAATTATTTAGTAACTTTGTATCACTTGTTAATATTTTCTTGGTATAAAAAAAAAAATAATAATAATTGAAAGAAATGTTGAGAAGCAAAGGAAGATTAACTAGATACATTTTTTGGAGCTCTTTCTGAATATCTCGTCTGCCTTTACAAATAATGCAATTAAAAACGTTAAAAATGTTTTTATTCATCAAGAATTGTCTAAAAATAATAATAATCATCATAATATTAAACTATACACTTGTATATTTTTTTTTAAAAAAAAAAGAAAAAAATGAAAGACTTTCTTGAAGTAAATGTAAGAAAAAAATTATATACGTGCATTCTTACGGAGAAGTTACTATTAGAAATTATAATTCCTAGAGTATGAACAAAAACCAAATATCTTAGTGACTTAATCATAAAATTAAATGATATATTATATTATACATCAGTTGGAATTATTAAAACTTCCTGTACACGTAAATTGACTGCAGTTATTATCATAATAATCTCTCGGAAAATTGCGCATTTTCGTCCATAAGTAAGCTAGCTAATAAGTATACGTATTGTCAATAAAAAAAAAAAATTGTGTATGTTTATCGTCTATAGTCAAATATTCGTCTATGTTAGAAGTCTATTTTTTTTCTTGGATCCCAAAATTGTAGTAGTTTAATTCAAGTGAGAATTAATCTTCAGTTCTGCTATATTTTTCTTTACCTAATTTATTAGAAGCACGAAATAAAAGAAAACTTTTCATTAAGGAAAAAAAAAGATAAATAAAATGCGTTTATTGTTTTTAAAAATGCTTCGTAAAATACGACTGGATAAAGCTCTTCACCTGGACAAATTGCTCACAGAAAAACATTTTTCTAATGAGATAATAGGCATTTGTTAATTAATGATTTTTTTTTAAACTATGTTTTTTTTTTTTTTGTTATATCAACATAGGTTAAAGTCTGTATGGTCAAGTAACATTTTAATAACCTTGTAATGACAAAGGTATGTCTTAATATAATTATTCTGGGTTAAGTTTATATTTAACGCGAAAAAAAAAATCTATAAAATATGTTTTAATTATTACATGCAATTGTAGATATAAACTTTGTATGTTAGATGCGTAAAAGAAAAAGATTTAGATATTTAATGGGTAAAATAAATCTTGAAAATTATCAGAAGTAACTAAAAAAAAAAAAAAAAAAAATGCTATAACAAGGTATTTCTTGTTTAAAGTTTGAAACAAATTTATACTATATTAATTGAGGAACTTATTCCCAATTATTCTTTAATAACACATCTACTTTATTTGGTTTAAGATAGTATGCTACCAATTACTTTTTGAATGTTCCTTTATTAAAATTAAAATTATTATACTTTTATTCTATCATATCCATTGATTTCAGATATGGATCAAAGTATACACTAACATAGGTTTATTATAATTAGTGTATTTGTTTGTCTTGCCCAAATATAGCATCAGTATATGCTTAATATCCACATAGGAGATACTTATAATGTATTTATTTTGTGGGATGAAAAATGATCTCCCCAAAAGCTTTGTTTTCCATGAGAGGAAGATTTTAAATATAATGTTCGGGTACGTTTATAGCCCAAGTGATCGATTCTCATAGATAGGACGATCAAGAATTTATCTAGCATGTAGTATGCTGCATTCGTTTAAATCCCTGGAGAGGATTATACTTGGTGTGTGTTCGTTTTATGCCCAAGTAAGAGGCAAGAAACCACCAAAATATTTTAATGTAGTAGATTACTTTACAAACCTTCGTGGTTATTCCATATTCCTCATGTGAAATAAAGATAGTTCCACCATGGAAGGTGTTGATTATTGTGCTTTGTTTTGAAAGTTAGGGCAAGATAAAGGTTATGTTGGAGGTGTTAGTTCCTCAAGATCCACTTTAGTATCAATAGTGCATTAGTAACTGAGATCAATATCTATATTGTGCTGCTGAATATTACTAGTAGTTGACAAGCAAGTCAATGGAGAAAATAAGTTAAAATTGCGTAATTTAAAACTCGTATTTACTGAGGGAATGTTCAAATGCAATGTTGGATTCTAGTTAATAAGTAAGTAATACTCATAGTTTAAATTATACTTATAAATAAAATATGTATCATAACTTAAGTTGGCATTAAGTTAAATGTAAGATGGTAAGTGTGACTTCTGATAACTGGCCCATAATTAGAATAGGTTATCCAATTAAAAACCATAACTGAATACAATATATTAGAAATAAATTTAGTATTTTGCGTATTGCATATGATCATATTAATTATTTTAAAACAAAAATAGTTAGTCAATAATTTAAGTAAAAGCTTATACAAAGTTTACCAAACTTATAAATTAATGTATTGGTAATGATATGTACTTTTAGTAGTCAATTTGCATGATTGCAAACAGGTGAAGTTGTAATTTTAATCCATAACCAAAAGAGTATACAGATTAATGTCAGTTATTTTTATATTTTTGTATTACTATGGGATTATTGAATAAATGTTCATATTTTATTTTTTTTTTGATAATAATAAATTATAGTTTTGTTAAAATTTGTTGCAGATTCATTTTTTTTGTTTTTATATGCTAAATATAAGTGTTTGCACAATATTTGCAAAACCTTTTCTTGAGTCCGAAATCATTCCAAATTCTTAAAAACTTAATATACCAGATAAATAAAGTTAAGCAGATCGGAATATGTCATTATATTTTAGTTTAATGATAATTATTTATGGAGTTGAAAACTTAAGACTAAACATCCATTCCCATTTTGTTAAATTGTCTAAGTAATAAATCTTAGTTATATTATTGTGTTGTCATGGATGATGGAAGGACCCAAAAAGCACCCTTGCCTTTTTATTATTCTGACTGAGATTCTAAAAAAAAAAAAAAAGGCTGTGTTATTCAAAATTATACGTCACTATTGAATAGAATTATCATCTCTTTAAATAATATAGCAGTAGATATGAGAGATGAAGACACATTGAATTAAGTAAAATAAATGTTTCCTATAGCCGACCAGAATGCCAGTCATATGCGACAACACACTACTGCCGAGCATTTCCTTACATGAAACAAAGAACCCTGAGATTAATATTATTATAATTATTCTTTAAATTAATAAGTGATCAATTATTGTTATTATTACAATCGTGGCATAGCTTAAGAGAATTGTATGTACAATTGTATTATATGAAAGGTATTTTAGATCATCTTGGAAAATTAATAGATATGTTGCTTTTATTTTGGTTGCCTTAACAACAACCACTAGAATAATTAGTGGCACAAGTGCAGATAAAAAAAATTGGTTATATATATATTGGGGTTAGAGATAATATAAATTTCTAACTAATTAATTAATAGAATTTATACTGGGTCACAAGTGCGAGATAAGATAACTAACTAATGTGATATAAATAAAACTGGAAATTTCTAACAGAATACTGGGTTAGAATATATATATATAGTTTAATAATTTCCGTTTATAAAATTAAATTTGGATTTTCCCACTACTATATAGATGCAATACCAAATTTGAAATAAAAATCAATAAAATTAAACATATTAAAATAATATAAATAATAATATAAAATATATAAATAGATAAATAAAAACTTATTTTCCTGAGTTAAGTAAGAATGGTTTGTAAGGTCCTATTTCATAATACAGGTGGAGATCACCTGGTGCAGTATATTTATCCATTGGTTTAGTAATCATATATTTATCCTAAATTGATAGATTATTAGCATTATCCAATGGTTTTATTGTAATAAGATAAAATATATCCTTTAAATCACAAAGGAATGCCATTATCTTTTTTTATTAATTCAGGAAAAAGCAATAAAACTTTTTCTAGATCTTTGACAAAGCGAACAATGAGGAAGATGAAAGTGTCAGAGATTTACATTTTAAAGGCAGTCATGGATGGTTTGATAGATGTTGGAGGTGTGGATACTTACACAATATAAAAATTACTGGAGAAGTATCCTCAGCAGAAAATATTGCAGCTACGAATTTTTCATCAGAGCTATTGAATATCTTACAGGAATAAGGATATACCATGAAACAAGTCTTCACTGTTGATGAAACTGGCCTTTTTTGGAAACAAATGCCTTCATGCACATTTATATCTGAAGAAGAAAGAAAAGTCCCAGGTTATAAACTACCCAAGGATTATCTTACATTATTGCTTGGAGGAAATATGGAGGGAGATGTAAAACTGAAGCCACTTTTTGTCCACCATTCTGGAAATCTATTTGCATTTAAAGGAATTAAAAAATCATCACTATCTGTTATATTGTGATCTAATAAAAGGCATGGTTGACAAGAGAAATGTTTATAATTAAGTTAAGACTTATCTTTCACCTTTCATCACTAAATACTGTAAGAATAGAAATTTCATATACAAGGTCTTGTTACTAATAGACAATGCACCTGGACAGCCTATGGACATCTCAGATTACGTAAGCAATATACATCTTGTGTTTTTAACCATCAAACAACACATCACTTCTTTAACTTATGAATCAAAGAATGATCACAACCTTCAAGTTGTACTATCTTCAACAACTAATAAAGCATCTTGTTGACGCCTTGGATATGGACACTGATATCACAATTCCACATCTCTGGAAAGCCTTCAATATAAATTCAGCTGTTGCTTTTATAGGAAATGCATGGAGTAAGGTACTAACACAGCACTTAAACTTACATGGGAAAAAGTTTGCCCACAACTCATTACATTTGCTGAAGTTGAAAAAAAAACTACTTCAATTATACGCAAAAAATAATTGACTTAATGAAGAAAGCAGGATGATGATAATATTAAAGGGCTTTTGGATTCACACATGGAAGAATTAACTAATGAGAAATTAATACAACTAGATGAAGAAAAAAAGCAATGAAGAAAATATAATTGATAAGTGTATAGAGAAAAATCTGGACATCAAAAAATTGAAAAAAAACATTTCATGAGACCATAAACAGCTTTTTGGATAAATTTGATCCTGACTTGGAATGTAGCATTACATTTAAAAATGCCTTCAGTCAAATAATGAGACCTTATAAGATATTGTATGAAAAGAAAATTCAAGAAGCAAGTCAACTATCCATTCTAAACTTTTTCTCCAGGGATTCTCAGCCATCAACATCTGATACATCTCCTCCAAAAAACCAAAATCAAGAAAAGATTTAGAAGACAGCAATAGATCTTATAATGTGCAACTGATAACTTAGAAAATTAAGTGTTTTTTTTTCTTTTTAAATATCCATACATACATACATATACAGTACAGTGTGTACAGTTCATACATATTTCAAGTGAATATCTGCATAATGCAGCACTGTTTACACAGGCATATTGCATTCAAACTTTTGGTTTACATATTTTTATACACTCAATTCGATAAATAATTTTTAATACATACTTTATTCCTAAGTTAGTTTCTTAGCTTTTGCGTAGACCCCCATTATAAATACATATTCTGTATAAGATATTTTTGATTAACATGAGTTTTGGAGAACCAATTGCCATCGTTAGGGGGCAGGATAAAGGTGTATTAGCAGTCACATTCATACATATGTGGTTAGTCCATTATTTATATGTGTGCATGTTTATATACAGATAAAATATAATAATTAAAACATAAGTATGCATGTGTTAATATTTAATAGTTTTTTTTATATATGCTAACATTCATGTATTTTAAACAAACATGTTTACATGGAAATTTGATATGTTGCATGATCTACTTTCCATGTGTTTAAAAACATGTGACCATTCCTGTATATATAATGTTAAGCTAAATTTGCTTTAAATTTTTGTCTTTATTTTAAATTATGAATTTGATTTAACATTTTTTTCCACCAAATAAATATGTAATGAAAAGTCAAGAAGGCTTTTAAATTAAAACTACAAATTCTTAACTATTTTGTATTAGCCCACTCCTCTATCCTTATTATACATATAAAGCATAGTATTCAAACAATTCTCTTCTATATACAAATAGATTAATGGCTTTATTCCTCGGAAATTTTGGTATCAGACCTGTGGGCTCCAGAATCAATCCTGGCAACTCTCGCTCCAAATTAGAAGCACTACTCCTGCCCCAAAACACACAGGCCAATGTAAAACTTTTTTTAAAAAATAGCTTATTGTAGCATGTAGCCTTCCAAGAACTCTTCATAAAGAAATAACAAAGAAGGCATTACACCAATTTAAAGTTGTTGCTTGCAGTTGAGACTTGTTGTTACAAACTGATCTGATAATAAAAAGAATATATCCATGATTTTAAAATGTCAGTTCTAGAGCTTATTACTGGGCTAAGATTAATTTTAAAGGTCTTTTCTTTTTGCTATTTAAAAAAATAAATATGGTGATTGGCATTCATATCATTATATACTGTAATAACTTTGTTGAACTCATTCATATTAAACTATTATACTCTGATATAGTTTTCATCCCTCTTAGAAATTCCTGTTTTATATTCTATGATTTACTATATAGTGTTGTTTTTACTACAATTTTGTTTCAGTTGTTTACTTAATATGTTACGTAGATTGTTCTAAGGGTTTCTAATTAAATTAATATATTCTTAACTTCTACATCATATAGTCATTTAGAATAAAATATATTGGTGAGTTTTTTTAAGAAAATGTTAATAAAGTATAGTAGTTCCTTGTTCTTTTTCCAACATTCAAACAAACTTCTATACTGCAATAAAAAGCACACCTACAGATAATTAAAATTATATAGTATATAGCTTTATAAATATTAAGTTTTGATTTTTTTCAATAACAACAATTTATGGTTGTGAATAAATGGCATTCACTAAGTTTAAACAATAAAGTAGTGATAATATATAAGATTAACTATCATCTACTAAGCATCTTAATGTTCTAAAAAAGTTTATTACTCTCAAATGTAGCTAAACTAAATTATGTAATGAAATTAACAAATAATTGTAAACTATCACTGATTATTATTAAATAATTATCAAATATTGCCTGTGATTCTAGTTCCTCAAGTTGATTTCAAGCAAAGTGCTAATACATTCTGTTTTACACAAAGAATTTTTATCATTCAGTGGTAATGTATTTACTTCACATGACAATGATAAAAAATTCAAACAACAGAGATTAAAGAACATAGGAAGAAAATGTAATTTATTCATTTATTATTGTAATGGTTAGACCTAGCTATATTAGTAAAAAATAATGTAGAGTATAGTTATCTTTGCAGAGCATTAAATCACTCCTAATAAGTGAAGAGAAGTTAGAGCCTCTATGGATTATGAATTTTTATTAGGTTTAAAACCAGAATGCTAGTGAATATTGGGGAACTCCATGGGAATATATTTTACACTATTAGTATTATTGAAACATGCCGTAACTAATTTGGTAGAGAATGAATGTGTTGCGATCGACTTGTTGTCATAGGCGTAGTCTAAGTGGAGGTGTGAAATACATACTATTTTTATACATCTACCTAGTAAAACATAACAATTATTTAACGGGTCAAATCACATGTCCGGGGGAATTAAAGCAACATGAGTACATAATTAACAATATTTATTAATTCAAATTACCTACATTAAATTAAGATTAAAAATATTATTTTCCATAATGATACGGATTAGTGGACTTCACCTATCTAGAACTGAAAAAAAAAAATTAGAACAAAAATAACAAAAAAAACTTCAAAATCTTGACTTAATTTGTTTCTCTCATTATCCAAGACAGCTCTTGCTAGATTGGCCTCGCGATCGACCAAAAATGGCTTTGCGATCGACCCTTGGATCACGATCTTACTTGTTGGACACCCCTGATTTACATCATATTTCGTCATTTTATTAAAGACAAATACTCCATAAGAGAGAGGTTTCATTTAACAATGATTTTCAAGCATATTTTTTGTTAAATGTAAATTAAGCAAACCTCAAAAATGGCAGTTCAAGTTTGATTACCTATCAGGCTAAAAAAATAATTAATCCAGGTATTGTGTAGGACAAATGACACACATCATGGATTTAGCTGCCACATCTCATTATGATTATTTCATGATATTTATTTTTATTCATAACTTTGTTGCTAAATAAAAATTAACCTATATTTCTACAAGCAGCTAATGATAACTGTAAAATCCAAAGACTTACTGAAGATGGTATGAATAACACAAGCTTTCAATAAAAATTTTAAATCATATCTTTATTCAAACTGTTATTGTTTAAAGGTAAGAAAATCATTAAACATCACATGACCATGATCCCTTATGCTAACACATAACTGTTATTAAGCAGGGAAAATGCTCCATACAGCAGTGCCACCCTGTGCCAACCATAGTAATAAATGGATGCTAGAAGGCTTGTACATAAAATCTCCATCTAGTGCCTACTCATACAACATCCCCAGACTAGTTTCTGAATTGTGGACTTCATCAGTGAGGAGCCTTGGATCTGAGAGCACTGCACCTAGATCTTTGGATCTAATGCAATCATCCAGCCACCATCTTTTATGTCTACTTAACTACAAAACTATGAGAATAAAATTGAAAACACAATATTTTCAATCTAAGCTCTATAGCTTATATAGTCATATGGGTCTAAACTCAATTCAGCATCCATACATTTTGGTGTCTTTGGCTCTTTAAATCCCATAGCCACCTCTATCCTCTTACGCAGGATTGGTGTTAAACCACAAAACATCACATTATCATCATCTCTTATGCTAGCACATAACTGTTATTAAACAGGCAAAACTATTCATACAGTAATGCCACTCAGTGCCAACCAGAGTAATCAATGGGTGCCAGAAAGCTCGTGCATAAAATTCCCCATCTAGTGCCTACTTATCCAACATCCCAAGACTCGTTTCTAGCTTGTGGACTAGAATGACTATATAAGCTATTGAGCTTAGATTGAAAATATTATTGTGTTTTCAATTTAATTCTCATAGTTTTGTAGTTAAGTAGAGATAAAAGGTGGCTGCTGGAGGGTTTAAGATCTAGCATTATATCCTAAGATCTATGTGCAGTGCTCTCAGATCCAAGGCTCATCACTGATGAAGGCCACAAACCACAAACTAGTCTGGGGATGTGGCATCCATTGATTACTCTGGTTGGCACAGGGTGGCAATAGTGTATGGTGTGTTTTGTAAGTAAATCATATTGATCATCTTTTTAATCATGTTTTTAATTAATTGTTTACATATTTGTTATAATGTAAAAATTCTTTTTATAAATTTGACATTTTACTAAAACAAAACTTGAACATTTTTGTTAAAGGAAAATTCAGCTTTTAATTATTCGAACTTTGAATAATTGAAGTTTAAACTTTAAATGTTAAATTTAGAGACAGCACAATCAAATTTAAATTTGTAAACTAAAACAAAATCCCCTCTCCTTTTTAAACTTACTTGTCTATACTTTTTCTAAATATTGTTTTTATAAAAATTGTTACCCTATATGTAACCAGCCTAAAAACACATTTGTGGTCAAATATGTATCTTGCTTTGCAACAGATACAATATGTTTTTGTTTGTTTGTTTTTTTTTTTCAATTTATATAACTGTCAAATATTTTTTTTTTGTAAATATTAACTAAGAATGTACAGTTGAAGTATAAAAAACATGGAAAAATAGCTTATACTTAACACTCTGGAAAGGAGAATTCATATGATGAGTGCTTTTTGATTTCATAATTACTCTATGAGGAATACATTTTTTAAACAAACTTAAAATTATTCGACTTAATTATTATTTAATTTTTATTCAAAACATCTTGACCCATGTCTGAAAAATGTAGATATTTAATTTGTATTTTTCACCTTTTACTGAGAAATTTTGCTAACACGTTTTTACAGCTTTAAAATTCATGTATATATTTTTTCTAATATTTTAGTTTCAAAAAAATTCAAATGATATCAGGTTAATCAAATAAGTGGGAATTTCAAAGTTTCTGAAACCACATGATCATGTGTGGTCATTATATATTTGGTGATGTCAAACTTTACAAAGTTTCTATGAGAAAATATTCTGATGGTCTAAAATCTTGATTTTTTGAAAAGTTTATGGTTATTATTGTATATTAATTCTGTAATAATTATTAGAAATTAAAAATATATATTATCATATATTTTATTTTTTACAGAAATGTTTATTTTTAAATATAATATATTCTTCTGTGTAATGTTACCATAGACATTATGGTCATGGAAAATACAACTGTGTAGAAATGTCATCAATAAACAGTCCATTATAATATTTAGCAATATTGTAAAAACTACAAGAAAAAATTAAATTAAAGCATAAATTGACAAATTTATTAGATGTTACAAATAATGTGTTCATATTTTTGAAACAAACACCAAACAAAAAAGATTTTGTTTATTTTGCAAATTGAATCTACTCCACCTGAAATTTGATAGTGTGACAGTGGTTTGTTTTTTATTAAAATCTAATTTTTTAAATAATTCCAAAAATCAAATATGATTTTTAAAATTTATTTACTTTCTAAACAAAAATATCTATCAAATGAGCTTAAATTTATTACATTCTAAAAAAATAATGATGGTTTAATATTAAAATGAAAGTTGAACACTTAAATTTACTGAGAACAATGAAATCTGTCAGAGAACATGAGGGTTAAGTACAATATTTGGACAGATTGAGGAGTAAAAAAGATTGGTTGAAATATTCTTAAAGATATTTATTTATTCTTCTCTAGACACCACCATCTTCATTATTTTCAAATATTATCTATCGACAAGAGGATGAAAGTTTTTCAGTGTATAATCTAGTTTCTCTGTTAGATAACATCTTTTCTGCATGTCTCACTAGCATTCCTTCTTATTTATTCATCCATTTCATACCTGATCTCTTTCTAGATTTTTTTAACAATCACTTGACATTCAACTAAATCTGTTTTTCTATTCTTATTTATATTAATAATATTTTCAGCCCAGATTCATTTTATTCTCATAATCCTTTCAATAATATCAATGATATTTATTTATTTTTTTAATTATGTATTACATCTTTAAACACTTCTTGATACCCTATCATACCCATCTTCATATTTATTTAGTGATAAGAGGTTAAAAATACAGGTCTCATAAGTAGGAACTAGTAGACCACATTTAATAGCTCAGTTCCATGTCATGTCAGTGATACTATTCTGTTCTTTCACACATGAATTATGTTTTTGGTCTGCTACTCCTAATATATAACTCTTAATACTTTATTCAATGGTCTGAGATTTATAAGTAAGTGTAGCAAAATTGTTCTGAGATATATAAGTATGTATAGTAAAATCATTTATTAATAATCTTTTCAAAATCTATAGGCATAATTTCTTTTAATACTAAATTATTTACATCGAAAGCAATCCACCAAAGTCTCTCTTTAGTATCTAATTTAATCCATTATGTTTCCTTCTGTAGCAATAATATGATCAAAATATGCATAGTTGTTAATTACTGCCACTAGTAATGAGTACAATTTTAATTTGCAATTATTAATTATCAAACTATGTAAAGGATTATTATAATTATTTTAAAATAACAATCAAATGAAAAGTTGATTTGATTCATCTCATTATTTCTAAACAATAATGCTTGAATACATTATTTTTAAATAATGATCTATTTTATTGTTATAAATTTATTTATAATAAATATCCCAATAAATTAAAGACAATCTTATGGTTTTTTATTGTGTTTTCCTAAATAGAAAGTTTATTTTAATATTATTAGAATATCTAAAAAGAGAAGAAAGTCATTATGGATGACATCTTCGAAGTTGTTCCTGAAGAGGGAAGTAAGACAACGTTAGAAAAATCAGAACAAGAAAGTATAATAGATATCGATCAAATAAAAAATCAGTATCTAGAAGCTTTAGTAATCAACAACCAACTAAAATTGAAGAGTTTCTTAATTCGACAGAAAATTTCAAAATTTTGGGGAAAACAAACAGTTAAAAATTCTTTAGAAAGAATACAATCGGCAGGTACACTCAACCTTGAGACAATGTTCACTGAAATTGTAAAACAATTCTTAGATGTGAAAAATAAATATAAAAAATTAAAAGAAGAGTATGACATGAAATTAGAAAAAGCAGAAACTGATAGTAAAATAAAATATGAAGACTATAATGCTCAGTTGAATTCTTTAGTAGATTGCATATCCAATACAGCTTTAAAAAGTGCTTTTTCTAGAACAAAAATAAATGTACCAAAAGAGAAAATTGATTCAGTTTTAGCTTTATTAAAATCTAAAGAAGCGGTTTTGTATAAATTGACCATAGAAGAAGCTAAATTGAAAAAGAAAATAGGTAATTTTGAAAAGAGTCTTTATAACAAAGAAGACTTTCTATTGGATGAAGCCCTGTTAAATCAAGAAAATAAAGATTATGTTCAAAAACTTGATCAAAGATCTGAAGATATTAACAAATTAATTGAAAAGACAAAAAATGCAGTGGAAATGATTACACACATTAAAGAAAAATCAGTTTTTCTAACTGAAAAAAATGGAATTGAAAATGAAAATTTGCGGATGGCAGAATCCGTTATCAAAGTTAAAAGAGATTTATTGCGCCATACTCTCCTGGCAAAAGAATCAATAAAAAAAGAAAATGCTAAATTGAAAGAAGAAACTGCTTTTATGACAAATAAAAAATTACTGTTGGATTATGAAAAAACATTAAATGAGATTCAAGTTACACAGAAACAGTTACTTAGTTTGGAATATCATGATGCAAAACTAAAAGATGAGATAAGAAAACTACAATTTAAAATGCATATGATTAGTAAAAATAATTTTGAAATTTGACATGTCAGTGTTGTCATTTTTGAAAATCAAACAGTTATAAAAAATTTCAAACTAGCAAAAATGTTCATCCCAGTAGCATAACTGTATCCCAAAATTGATTAACTAAAAAGTAATTTTCTACTTTCCATATAACCCCCCCCCCCGTGATTAAATCATTTACACATTAGGAAATAGTTAACTAGATGTTTATTGCTAGTGGATAAAACAAAGAAGGGCACTTTTCACATTTATCAATTGCCTAATAAGTTACAATTTTTATTTGTTGGATATTTAAAAACTATTTACTTTTCAAATGCATTTACATACACAAGTGCACACACATGCACACGCGTACACACACACACATATATATATATATATATATATATATATATATATATATATATATATATATATATATTGTAACAGAATTAATGTATGATCAAAAGATCCAAGTATATTAAACAATTAAGAAAAGATTCAAATATAAATATTATTTAGCTCAATAACAGAAAAACAATTGTAATAGAATTTTTATATCAAAGAGAAAAGAATTAAACATTGTAACTTGCTGAGCAGAAGCTATTAAACAAAAGATCAGACTGAGTTATCAATCATATTAAGGATCATTGGATTAAATGAAACATACTCCTGGATAATAGCTATATAGCCATAAGATCATAAATATTAAAATGATGAGTAGGAATAAATCAAACATATTTCTATAATTAGATTTCTCAAGATATCACAATATCAATAATTATAAACAAATTATTAATAACAACTATTATAACTCGGGTATACTAGTAACTCAATAAAATATCTTCTCAGGTATACAGACAGTAGATTTTATCCACTTTCATTTCTGGGTTTGATTTTAAGTGCATATTTAAACAAATACCAAGTGAATATGGTCTAGCAGGGCACCACTAGATTATCTGAATCTAGACACAATTATATCTAATAACCTTTTCACATGTACCAGGTTCGAATCCCTTTTTGGTACTTTATTTCTACTAAAATGGAGGATTTTGCTTTTAGAGCCATATCACTGTATGCACTAATATTTAGGTAAACATAAAACATCTTTAAACCAAAGTGGAATTCATTAGACAGAAATCATTTCTTAGACCTTAACATAACAAATATGTTTCAATATTTTTTTATATGTTTTACTAGCTCTGATTATATTATTAATTTAGGATAGCAATTCACTCATCCTTGCATGAAATAGATGATGGGATGGTGGTTATAATAATACTAAGAAATCACTAAATACTATGAAATCAATATTTATTTATGGCCTTTAAACATTTAAACAGCAATGTGATGATGACGATCATGATAATGACAACGATAATGGTTTCAACCACAGCTTTAGGACTAAGCCTAAACATAAAACCTAATTTTTATAAAGAAATTCATAATCATTGCTTCATTTTAGTATATCTAATTGGAACTTAAATAGCTAATATTCACCTTGATGATGAATGATCACACTTAATAAAGACTACTCTTAATGAAATATATATGCCTCGTTTAATAAAACAAATTAACATTTAATAATGCCTTACTAATATCTACATGAAAATTTATAGATAAACATGAAATTTGATATGAATAATAATAACAATAATAATTGATTATATTGCAATCTTCAGATTAATTTCAAGTACTTCCCCCTTTCCCGTCAAATGTATATTGTATTAAGTTGGGTAACCGATTTGTTAAAATGTTCCATCCACAAGAAAAGTATTTCATAAAAAAAATATTCATTCATTGGCACATGTACTTTATAATCTAACTTATCAAGCAGAATGATAAAAAATAAATGTTAATAAAATTGGAAAGAGCAAGTTTTAGAAACAAGTTTTAAAGTATCTTTCTATCCCCCTCTCTTCTACACTCTGAAACCTATACTGTCTTAAAACAAAATAATTTAATATTTTAATACTGCTTATTCCTTCACGTTCACTCGCAATTATACACAGATAAAGTATTATTATGTATGTGTGTGTTTACCCCATAAAAACCAAAATAATAATACACAAAAAAAATCATTATACACATTAATAATATTGCATAACTATAAATCAATTAACAATCATAATTTTGGTACATATAAAATCATTATTAAGAAATTCTAGTTTTCAATTGGTCTTGGTTGTTTTAAAAGTTCTTTAAATAAAAATATACCACTCTGTTGCTAAAATTTTACTAAGTCTCTGATATTATAAAAAAAATATATAAAAAATTTATACTACCAATTCTTTGTAGTGACTTCCAATGAGTCAAATTTATCTTGTTCAATGTCTATATTTTGCATCTACCATTTTCGTTTCTCTCTGGAACAATCTCTTTCTTGAGGTGTATAATTGTTTGATGATGATGGTCCTATTGAGGTTATTTGCTTTAGTGGACAACTTGGAAATCATTATATTAACTCTTCTTCTTTTCCTGTCAAACATGATTCTTTTAGTGGGTTAAGTATAGCAGTTGTTTTCACATTTATAATTTTCTGGGTTTAAACTGTTACTGGAACAATTAATTGGACTTGATGATTTACTATTTATCTGTAGATTAATCATTTTTCTTCTGATCACCTTCAAATGTGGGTGAATGCTTTCTTATTTCTATTTAAAAACATCTGATTTCTCTCAGTCAGTTGAAAGATGTAGAATATTATTTTTCAGACAAGACATCTTTTCTTTCCTATATGATGTGCTAGTTGATGATGAGTCTGGTAGACAGATGGAAAAATATATATTTTTCCTAGCCTGCCATCCCTATATTTTCAATATTAAAAGCTTGCTATTAAAAAAAATGATTTTTTTTTTAAAAAAAAAAGGCTATCTAGCAGAATTAAAAATGTTTGTCTGCTTTAGTTTCAATAATTTAAAAATCTCTATAACAATATCAACTGATTTTTCCAGACTGCTTTTATATCCAATTTTGTATTTCTATTTTTGACCTATTCGTTTTCTAGCTGGAAAGTGCAATCTTTTTTAGGAACATTAAAAAAAAAATCACACGCCTGTTTTCCAGACAAACTTTTGTCTTGACGAAAAAAATAGACTTAATCTTTTTTTTACACCCATGTAACATCTCAAATTTTGAGCTTCTTTCTTTTGATCTTAAGATGAGACATTTTTAAAATTAGACTTCTCACATCGTCTCTAAGTTTTTTAACAGAAAAACAACCCTTATAATACAAAAAATTGTTGAGTAAGAAAAAAAACAATATAACAGATTTTCTTCTTTTTCTCTCAATATTTAATAAATGTAGATATATTTATGTGATGTAACACACACACTCCATCACTCAAATCATGTATAAACTGACATTAAATAATCCAATTGCTAGCCTGGTAATTACAACCTGAATATTTAAAATTAAATCTGTAACTTTTTTAATTCAAAGTACAATTATAGAAAAGTAAAATAGAGAAAGAATAAAATATTAAAATTCAGCAAGTGTAGGTTAGTTTTAAAGAAAGTTAAAATGTTTTATATTTGAAATATAAAACAATTAAATAGCTTACACATACATTGCCTACATATGTGTAACTTTGCTTTTTTAACAGAAAAATTAAATATTGAATAGTTTAAATGTGTGTATTACCTTTCTATTAACACACAAACACATAAAGAATATAATTGTTGACCCACTCCCTTTCTGTCTAAAGCTTTTAGAACTGGATCTTGTAGGGTTTAAACTTGGATGCCCTACAGCTTCCTTTTTATATAAAAATGTTCCAGTCAAAATATGTTGATCCATCTAACATGAGCTTGAACTCAATGAAACATACTTCAAACCAGTCAAGCCTGAGATTTCGATAAAGGATGAAACTAGATTCGAACCCATTCCACAAGCCCCAGATTTTCTTAATGAACAAAATATTTTAACCATTCTTTAAATTCGGATTTTTAAAAGAAAGGAATGCTTCACCCTTCTAACAAATGTATACTCTTAAATAAACGAAATAGATTATGATAGTGCAACATTATTAACTAAACTAATCACTACTCTTGGAAATATATATATATATATATATATATATATATATATATATATATATATATATATATATATATATATATATATATATATATATATATATATATATATATATATATATATATATATATATATATTAGAGAAGTTTAATTGGGCTTGGTGTGGTTCCCATTGTTCTCTGGTGTAACCAACATGAGAAGCATGTTATATGAAAATGATCCTGGGAAGCTCAACTATCTGTGGATAGGGCATGAAGAAATCTCAGGGTTCGAACTCATCACAACCCTCCAAGCTAGAAGCATTAATATAATAAACAGCCATATATCAGCAATGCAGCATAAAACTGTGTCTTTAATGACCTGAAATGGAAGTTACTATTTTAAGATACATGGACGTCACTCAAATGCTGTAATTTAGTCAATTAAAGCTACGCTATATACTATATATGGGAAAGATTTAATTTATATAAAATAGATTTTAAAATTATCCCCCTACTCCTTCCTTGCTATTTGACATATTGCCATCTTACCTTCATGAATTTTATAACATTAGAATGATCAAGTCTTTGAAATATTAAGAGTATAGTATTGTAATATGGAATATAAAAAAAGTAACAATAAGAAATCATCTCTTCAGAATTAAGTGAGTGGCATGTAAAATTAATTTTTCCAGGATTTAAAATTTATACATAAATAATATCCTTTTGATGCATTAAAGAAAATCATGAAATTAGGTCAACTTGAGAAACAATTTGGTGAGTATATTAATTAAGAATGTACTACATCTAATTCAAAATGGAGGTTTTTTATTAGCCTTGACTCAAGAAGGTTTGAGTAGATAGGAAAAAGTAACTTTATACATTAGGCTCACAAGATTGTTTAGATTGGCAACTTAAAGTAATAAAATAAAACATAGTTTAAAATTAAGAAAGGAATTGCACCAAAATTAAAGAAATAAGAGCATATGACAGACTTTACAAATAAAATAAAAAATATTAGTATGAGATCAAATTTACATTAACAGTTAAAAAAACACTTAGTTTAACAATTTAAATAAAAAATCTGGATAGCTGAGGTTGAGATTAGTTTTAAAAGGAATCATATGTAAATTTCATAGGCAGTTGTAAGGTTAATTACCTTACTATAGTAAAAAGTACATTTTTGTCAGTTTGGCTCCAGCATGGCAAATTAACAGGATTCAAACAATTTCCAATGTAGTAGAAAGTTTTTATTATGCATTCCTCTGTTTTTAGATCATACTTTCTATCATTTTGGGGCATCATTGAGATGATTATTGGTGGTGAGAGACTGACTAGCAAAGGTGAGAAAGGGTGGGTAATTTGACTACTTGTTCAACATTTTGAAAATGAAGTAGCATAGAATCCTTTGGTGACTCCTAATCTACAAACTTGTTCTCTCTCGACGGTAGATAATTAACCCATTATATTATATTGGTCAAACCATGTTTATCCATCTAACATGAGCTGGAACTGACAAAATGTGCTTCAAACACAGTCAAGCCTGAGATTTAGGTCAGATACCAGAATGGATTCGAACCCACACTCTAAGCCCCAACTCAAACACCAAATGAATAACATAATAGTGATGGCCCATGAAAATTAATTTTAATCTGGCCCACTAGCAAGTGATGAAGACAATGAGACATCTATTAACTATGACTAAACTAAAATATATATAAGCATGGCTGTACTTTTGGAAGTGGAGAAAAGAGGAATTCGAACTACTCAGACAAGTTGGATAATACAAATATAGTTTAATATAGTGACAAATTGTTTACATACATTTATAAATTAATTGTGAACAGTATGTACATGAATGAGCAAGTGGTAGATAATTACATAGTGTGTCATTCATGCTATTATTTGTCATATGCTCTTTATTAGCTAAATGATATATTATAAATAAGCACATATCTTTGGTGTGTCCAATATTAATAAACCAGTCAATTATTAGAAAGATTTTACATAGAATTGCTATTAATGCTTTTATATACGGTTCTGAAACATGGTGACTATCATTATTTAGGAGAACATTCCAAGATTCATTACAGATATAATACAAACAATTTTCATGCCACTACGGTTGTGAAAATAAATAAAATACATTTGAAAACATATTTGATTATATGACAAAATACTTAATGAAACTTCTTTTAATTAGCAAGTATTATGGACAAAGATGCAGCTCGATGGCACTGTTATCATGCTAAAACTATAAAATATGAACATTCCCAGGCCATTGACTTTAATCATTTTGATTTGTTTTTTTGTAATGCAAAAATATTAAAAAAAAAACAAAATCGTGTTTTTTAAATATTTTTTTTATTAACATATACAATTAAATGATAACAATAAATGTAAAATAAAATCAACAAATTACAATTTAATTTGTGTTTTTTATTTTGATTTATTAGAAAAAAAAACAATTTTCTAGTGAATATTTTTTATGGGGGTTAAGCCTTTTTTTGTTGTTGTTGTTTAAAAACTCATAATCGGAATAAAAATTAAGAGTTCTTAGTCTTTGCTTTAAATTTTAATTTTTATAGAAAAACAGATATTATTGTGTTACCGCTATTTTTTACTTTCTTAGTCTTTGTTTTACATTTTAATTTTTACAGAGAAACAGATATTAGTATTGTGTTACCGCTATTTTTTACTTCAAATAGAATGACAACAAAAAGTAAAAGTTGTTAGTGTTAGAGTTAGCTTTAGAGTTAGGTTTAGGGTTAGGATTATGTTTAGGATTAGTTTTAGGGTTAGGTTTAGGGTTAGGGTTAGGGTTAGGTTTAGGGTTAGGGTTCTGTTTGTAATGTTAAAATAAAAAATATCAAAATCGTATTTTTGTAAATTTTTTTTTTTTAACATATATAAAATAAATTATAACAATAAACGTAAAATATATTCAACAAAGTATAATATCATTCATGATTTTTTTTTAAAAAAATTATTTGGTTTAAAAATCAGTAGTCGGAGAAAAGAAAAAAGTAAAAGTTTTTTAAGCAACAACAAATATATATATATAATGTCTTCTCTACTTATTAACCATGTTTATAATATATGCTTTTTATGAAATTTAAAAAAAGAGTGTAGAATTGTACTTTTCTTACTGGATATTTCTGTGTTACCACTATTTTTTGCTTCAAAAATAATAGCAACAATAAAAACACATTTTCTCTTTTATTATGTGTGTTTGTAAGCTTTTATTTGTATTTATGCAGTTTTTGTTATACCTTGAAAATTAAACATGTTAAATTTTATTATTGTTGGTTTGTGTTCCCCGCTTTTTTTTTTATTTAAAAAATAATGACAACAAAAAGAAAACTTGTTACACTTTCTTTTTTAAACTATAAACAACAATAAAATAATTACCAACAATATGGATGTTGAGTTTTTAAAAACAAATTGATAACTTTTGAAGCTTTTATACAATAACAACCATAGAAATTAAACAGCAACAAATTTAAAAATTAAAAATAAATACAACAAATATTAAATATTTTCTAAATACACATGCAAAAAACTCCTTTTTTAGATAAACATTACAAAACTTAAACATTTGTAAATAAAAATATGTCAAAAGAACAGCAAACAACAACATTTAAAAATATTCAAAATAACTTAGACTTTAGATGCTACTTCAATAATCCTATTGGGAGTGCTGTGTCAAAGACATCTCTGAAAAGATGGCCAAGAAAACATCTTCATCCTTGTGGAGACATCGCCACATAAATTCTGATAGGTAGTTGGACAGAACTTGCCAGTGAGTTACATGTTGTTTCTTGTTTTTCCATTTTAAAAGTCCCCAAAAGTCGCTTGATGGTCTGAGTGTGAGCACCTGTAAAAAGGGTCCACAAAATTGTAGGTGTGATTAACTGTCAGATGATGGAACCCTGACACCTCAAGATCTGCAGACTTATAACCCTTTCAACAGTTCAAAAAGATAGTCAATCCGACCTGGATGTTGCCTTTCAGCGCTTACAAAAGTGTTGCTGCAGATCGGCAAGGAATACATTTTAGAAAACATTCACGTGTCTCATGACATACACCATCAAAAATCCACTGTTGAGATAGGATTCTTCCCTGATGGTTTTTTCTCCTACTAAAGAGAGTTTCATCAACTTCAACTGTCATACTAGGCCTGCCAATTTGACAGCACACTCACATTGACAGACTCTCAGAACACAGCTCCACAGGTCATTTGTCCAATGTAAGATGGCACATTGTCCGATACCCAGTTCTGTCTGGATGGCTTGAATACTCAGTTGTTCATGAATCCAATAATATATAACCCATAAAGCTTGAACCAATGGAATTCTGGAGCCATTGAACCAAGTATGCTTTCGAATGGAATACGTTTGTTTGCATGAATGCAATGGACAGCAAAATTGAGCCATTCCTTTATAACAAAATATCTTCATGGATGATCCAAAATTGCATTTCTTCAAATGTGGAAGCACATTCCTTGTTTGCAAATATGACACAGCATCAGATTCTGTTGTTGGTAAATCACCGAATCTAACAAGATGAGTGATTTCCTGCACCATATTGTTTGTCTCATGGAATGTTACAAACACTAGGTTACTTGACGCGTTACTTAATTCCAACTCACTTTACACATATATCTTGTCAACATTTTGCCACTTAAAACTTTAATACAGAATGGTTTAAAGAGTCAGATAATTATTACTTAAGAAAATCTGAACATTTCAAAACTTTAAAAAAAAATTCACTCAAAACCACATTTCCATCCAATTCAAATACACACACCCTCTCATCAAGCCATAACAATTGTATAAACTGTGCAAATTTTTCAAATTTATTTGCTGCAATGTGACATACATGCTGTACTGCAACGCGACATAGTGGCTGCAATCTGTAGCACAATAAAAAAGTTGTATTATAGAAAACACGGGTTTGAATGTATCGGCCGCAGAAATGGCATTTTTATGTGTTTTAGCACATAAACGGTGCCATTGAGTGGCATCTTGGTCCATAAGACTACAACTGAAGAATTCTTTATTTTCACCAAGGCATATAGATACTGTTAAATACAGAAATAAGTTAGGATGGTGGGATTGTGTAAGACTGAATAAATTTAATTAATAAACCTAGAAGTAGTTGGCATTTATATATATTTTAAGCAGAGCACAATTTTAATATTAGAGCATTAAAACTGGGTCATGAAGCAAAGAAATGAATATACGAAGAAGTTTGTGGTGCTGACATTAGAACCAAAAAATAACAGGAAAAGTTGTGCTTCTGGACGAAAGATGAAGTGAATAGGCATGCCATGGACATCATTGATGTGCAGGCCTTTTTGTATGAAAAAAGTGGATAGGTATAGTGTGTGCCAGACTTAGGGAATCACCACCAGAGACCTTTTTATACAAAATAAAAGGTTCTGGGAAGGACAACTATCCTCAGAACAAGGTTTGAGAAATAAATCTATAGGTTTGAACTTGTCGCAACCCCCAGATTAGAGGACTAGAAGCACATAATATATATTGTGAGTGTTCAAATTGATGATCCACATACATATATATATAAAAATAAAAAAAAAATAACATAGTAAGCAATTCAGCATAATAAATTTAACGAAATAGGATTAATATTATTTTATACATTTCATATATAAATGCAATCACCATAGTAATAATATTACATACAGTTTAATGTTTTTTATGTTGTGTATATTTTATTTGTAACATATTTTAAAAAAAAATATTGTTATTAAAAAAGGTTATTATATCAATTTTATATTTTGGTTTGTAAAATATTATTTTAAGAAAAAAATTGTAATCGAATTTAAATGTGATATTCTTGTGTCTTCTTATCTATGACCGTCTTCTTATCTATGATCGTGTGTGGCCGCAAAGATAAAAAAACGTCAGAAAGAGAATCTATAAAAATGACGTGACAGAAGATAAAAGGGGTCAGATTGGTCAGTTATTCTCAGTCACTCACTCAAGCACGCACACACTTATTATCACTTTGTATGGTAAAGGACAAATCTATTTGTTGTATCTTAAGAAAATGAACCTTTTCAATATTAAAATTGTTGGTTTGTAAAACTATAAAACATGGAGTAGTAGCAGAATTATCTGCCCGTTCAATCATTCGGGCGGACAAATTGAGGGATTCCCGAAGAGCTACGGCAATGTAAAAAAAAAAAAAAAAAGAAACCCTATGAAAAAAAAAAAAAAAAAAGCTTTATAAATAAAGAAAAGACAAATGGATTTGCATAGACATCGTATCCCGACTAACCAAATGGATCAATTCACCTCATAGCCTGGATGTCGAAATACACTCACCTCTACAGAATGGAAAGAGAAAAAGGAAACTTTTTAATGAGTATTGCAAAGTTTACAATTACTATTTCGGACGGAGAAAATCCTCTTTACACTATAAATGAAGGCAATCGATAGACTAATAAACAGTGAATGGACAGATTTATATATATGGTATGATTATTTTTTTTATGAAAAATATGTGTGTTAATTTTTTTATATGTAATACTATATGATGTTTTTTTTTTATTATCTAAAGAAATATAATTATTAAATGAAAATGATCGGAAAGACTCAAATATAGTTATTATTTCATATTCATTTATCCGTAATTATTTTTGACAAACGAATAGATTTCGATACCCTCTTATTGCACATTTTGGTATAGGATATATGTAAATTTTTATTTTTTTTTAGTAAAATATCTAAGAACCTTTCCCATCATTTATTCATTCATTTTTTGTAGGTGTCGTTAACGTTCTTGCAACACGTATATAGAGATACATATAGCAACATGATTATTTTATTTAGTCAACCAATTTAAAATATAAAGACATTTCGGATGTATACTATCATTAATATTGTCAATCTTTTTTTTTATAATTAAATAAATTGAGTTAATTTAAATATCAAGACTAGTTTACTTATTTTGTTTTATTTGGATTGCGTAAGACGGCGGAGCAACTTAGGTAACAGAATTCAAACTCAGCTTGGTAAGCGAATTGAAATAGAAGATAAGGTATATTTTGCTTATTAATATTTTATTTTGTTTCTATATAAATTTCATAGTTATATTTGCATTCGAATATTATATATCCATATTATTATATTATGATGTCTCTTAATTAATATTACAAAGACAATCATTTCATGTTTGTCTGATTCCGTAATAAAAATCTAAATAGATTATACTTTATCGTTCGGTTTGGAGTAGTTCGTTTGAATATTTCTTAAACTCCTATAAAATGAAGAGAATAAACTTCATTGACCGATTTAATTGAATATTATTTTCATTTATAGAAATATCAAATATAATCATGTGTTTTAACTGTTGCCAATCAAAATTTTTTATTCAGTTATTTAAAGTTTTCAAACAAGTTGTATTAATATTCACAAGTGAATAAACATCCAAGAGAAGCTCGATATATTTTTAATTAATATAATTGGACATTGTAAAATTAGAAATGAGCTAATAGAGTATTGATATTAAACTCCAGTGAAATATTTTAGTTTAAAACCTAAACGAAGCATTAATTAAGTATCATTTTATTGAGAGATATTTATAAATTATTTTGTAACTTATTGATAATCTATCGACGTCTATTAATTTGTTTAAAAATTTAAATGAGTGTATAAATTTTCAAAGTGTTATAAAACTATAATAAAACCAGTTGAGGTCCACAGAAAATTATTAATTATAGGTTGAGGTAGAAAGAATTGTATATCGTTTATTGACGCGAGTATTTATCTTTATATTTAGCGTTTGCTAACATGGATATATGCATATTTGGGGTTCGGTTATTATTTTGTTTTGTCGTTTAAATAATGTCTGTATGCAAACCAATGTTTTGTAAAGTGCTATTACAGGTACTTAGAAAATTATCCATTAAGTTATAAAGACAGTACCTTTAAATAATAAATTGAAGTTAAAGTACTATAACAGTAACAGGCTAATAAAATATATATATTGGAATCTAGATTAGTTATTAATTGGATTGGTTTTGATTAGATTGCCAATCAAGTGTTAGCCTAATCCTATATTATTGTATAGGGCAATAGTAGTTGATTTCACCGCTCTATGCAATTTATATTGTAGTTGACGGTTTTGTTGATGGCTGGAGCAGATAATCTCATTATTTCTTCATTTTTCATATAACTTAAGTAAATTAAACTTTAAGAGAGATTATTTGTGCTTTATGATGGTTTATTATATAATGGCGACCCGATTGAGCTAGACCAAATTAATTTATATTGGATTTTAGAATTTTATCAGATCAAATTGATCATCCTAACCATCACCTTCATCCATCGATTTAATCAGTTGCAAATTGGCACCAGTATTTTGGGCATTATTTTTATTAGATTTGAATGGATCACAGCAATCGACAATACCGTCGGTTACAATATATATATATATATATATAATAATTCAAACAAATATATTTAACACAGTATCCAAAATTAAATAATCTATTCTTTACCAGAAGTACTTTCAATTGTTTCACTGACAATCTTTTTCAACTGTTAATACAAACGTACAAAAAATAAAAACTTGCATTACCCATCATTCAATCTATTCAAATTTCCCACAATTCTGTTGTCTTTATATTAGCCGATTGTTTATTCATCAAACCACCTCTATTCCTAGATATCATCATAGCCTCTTTAATTTTACGTTTTTCACTACACCTTTCAATTTGAATAATTCTTATATCTCTATTATTAAATTTAAAACCATAATTACATGTTTTATTATGATCAAATATAATTGATGGAGTATTCATATTTACTGAAGATATATTTTCTTTCTGTACACGTTTATATAATGTCTTATGATCATTATATCGTTTTTGTAATGTACATTACAAAAACGATATAATGATCATAAGACATTATATAAACGTGTACAGAAAGAAAATATATCTTCAGTAAATATGAATACTCCATCAATTATATTTGATCATAATAAAACATGTAATTATGGTTTTAAATTTAATAATAGAGATATAAAAATTATTCAAATTGAAAGGTGTAGTGAAAAACGTAAAATTAAAGAGGCTATGATGATATCTAGGAATAGAGGTGGTTTGATGAATAAACAATCGGCTAATATAAAGACAACAGAATTGTGGGAAATTTGAATAGATTGAATGATGGGTAATGCAAGTTTTTATTTTTTTAGATCGGAAGAGCACAGTTGAAAAAGATTGTCAGTGAAACAATTGAAAGTACTTCTGGTAAAGAATAGATTATTTAATTTTGAATACTGTGTTAAATATATTTGTTTGAATTATTATTATATAATTTAAAAATACAGACATTTAATGGTTGTAGTTATATATATATATATATATATATATATATATATATATATATATATATATATATATATATATTGTGCCATTACAATTTGGTCACTAGCCAAATTTATAGTAATGTGCATGTAGAAAAGGTAAACCAAAAATCATCATCACAATTTTATATAATCATAAAAGAAGCTGTAGGGCATCCAAGTTCAAACCCTTCCAGATCAAAATTTCAAAAGCTTTAAACAGAAAGAATGGGACAACAATTATATGCTTTATTTGTGTGTGTGTTGATAGAAAGGTAATACACACATTTAAACTATTTAATATTTAATTTTTTTCTTTAAAAAGCAAGTTATAAT
>JAQFVV010014602.1:0-22500 GCA_028023455.1 Epiperipatus broadwayi
GAACCCGTTTGTTACACACCCCCTGGTGCGATAGCCTTCAAATACCTTCTGTGTATTTGAACGGCTTCTTAAACGACTTTTCCTTATCCTTTGTTCCCCTTGGTACCACCTTTCTGTTTTGGTGACCACGGTCCCTTTTCTTGTACGAACTTTGGCTTATCTGGTGGACATCGAGCTTCCGGTTTGTATTGCCATCTTGGTCTGTGACTATCATCACCACCTTTTCTATGCATGGCATTCCCACTGGTGTGTCCTTCTTCCATCCCAAATTTAATATTTGGCATATCTTTAACTTCCTTCCCTCGCTCCAACGGTGTGTTATCGTCATATATACTCATATCCAGAGCATTAAGCAGCTTTGCCACTTCTCCGATGGATGCCTTCCTCACCCCCAACATCATTCTTTCTACATTCATAGGCATATTGTGCCTTACAATTCGAATGATGTGGCTTTCAGATAGGTGACACACGTCCAGTGTCCTTAGTCTCGCCACTTGGCGATGGAAAAAATTGAGAGAAATTTTCTTCCTTTTTTTCCTCATATTTCTCTCGCATCACTTGGTACTGCACAAGTTCCTGGTGGTCTTCCAACCAGAAAGTCTCTTGTATCTTCTTCTGGTACTCCTCGAAGGTTGTGGGCTGTTGGGACAATGAGTCCCACCACTCTTGGGCATTCCCACTTAGATGGCTGTACACTACCACCAATTTATTTTCCTCTGGCATGGGATTCATGCCAAAGTATCTTCGTAGGCTTTGTAGATGTTCCACAGGAGCTTCCCCCATTTGGCCTTCAAACTGTCGTATCATTAAAAAAATGGTTCACGTGGGTGTGTACCGCCACACCCCTACATTTACCCATATGCTCCGGTCTTTCCATCTCACTAGACTTTGGCCCCTGTTTTATATGCTTCTCTCCTTCATCTAAACTTCCTTTTACTTCTTTATTGTCAGACTTCTCCTCCCTTTCCTTGCTTTCTATCCCTAGTCTCTTTTCTATCTCCTGAAATCTCCGTTCGAACCTCTCGTCCATTTTCTGAAACCGGAGTTCTAGACCTTCTAATCTTTCTAAAATCCTCTCCAATACATTTACTTCCTTCTCTTCCATCACCTTCTGCTTTTCCCCTTTCTGTTTATTTTTTGGCTTCATTTTCTCTCTATTACTATTTTAATTACGTGCCAGGTTCATCACCCCAATTTCCAGCGGTCCACTGCATGACCCACCCGATAGACCTTTGCCCCTCCTTATTATCATATTGAGCGATATTGTTTTATAATATCCCAATGTTAGATAAATTCTTCAACCTCGATTTATAAACTATGACTTTGTATATATACACAGGACATACCTCAACGCTATTTCCCCCCTTGACCACTCGAGAACTTTTCTATCCGTATATTCACACCACCAAATATGCCCCTCTACTATATTACCAATATGTATTCAAACTCTTTCTGATTTATAACAAACTGTCGCTTTTATTTTTCCCTTTTTCTCTTTTTTCCCCTTTTCTTTTATTAAAAAAAAAAATCTCCAACTCTCGTTTGTACACTCTTTTTACGTTATGTTAGGATGCCATTTTAAATGCCCGTTCTCTAACATTCGCAGCCCAGTTATTTGGGATGCCATTATAATACCACCCTTTATATTTTATATCACCATTTGTACGCTTCTACCCATAGCTTCGAGTGAGGATATTTGTGAGCATGGTCTGATTCCATCTCACGCGCCAATCTTACACATGGATAAGAATTATCTCATCGAAAACGTAAATAAGGGTTCGGGTATATATACCTCTATTTATGGTAGTGCATCCATACCAGCTCAATCTCAGGGTTTGGGGACTATAATCTAACTAGTGAACAAAGCTAAACACTACCCAACTAAGTCTTATGTGTCCATCTATTCTATCAGATAATTTATCCGTTATAAATCTAATAACCCAACCCGAATGTTATCATACCATTTACTCTATTTATTACCATACTCAATACCGATAAAATCTCATTCATCCACGCATATAAATATCAATATTCAGCGCACAGCCCATTTACCCTGATACACACATATATAATTCATATACGCATCAAAATAGTGCAATTATACATCAGAGCTGTTTATTTAAAGTTGTTATTTTATTTAATTTAAAAGAGATTTATTATAGGAATTAATATGGAGGTAACACTAGTTTCTTTACCAAGATGCATTCATTGAACATATATTTAGTGTAAACGTCAATTACCTTAAGTACCGTCGACCATTCACATGGTCAAAGACAAGTCCGCATTTATAATTCACCACGAATACTGGTCTGGTTGATATATCGGATGACAAGGATTTCCAATGTGGTATATCGAATAGCTTATTCCGGAGATGGAGTAGATGATTCACTCACTTTATGAAAGGGTCCATTTCCTAGATCTTTCGTCGCCATTACACTTGATGAACAAGAACTCTTTTGTATAGCGAAATTCGTAAGTCCACTTCAGATGGGTTTCACGACAACTGTCCACTGGACAGGTTAATGAAACTAGCGCTATTGAATTATCCCGACATTTTTGGGTGAGAAATATTAATAAACTTCTTAAAAAAATTTTATACGTCCACACACTCTGTAGTCCAAGCCACATTTTTTTTTTACTTTCCTTTCTTTTTTTCCACTCTCGAGCCCACAAAAAAGTTCTTTTGTTTTCACTCTTTAACTTTGTAAAATTTTCTTCCAATATCCCTACGCCACTGTCCCGTTCTTCTATTGTTTTCCAAAGATACCCACCGGACCCGTTTTTGGACTTCTTGACACCACTTATTACTAAACCACCTACAACAACTGATTTATTTCTATTTCTATCTTCATATGTTCAAAAGATTAATTAGCAAAAGAAAACACGTGTTACCGACAACATTAATAACCAGACTTAAAGAAAATTTTTAACGGATAAAATATATATGAATAATCAATTACAACTTATACAGCTCCGTATATAATTGCTTGTAACCATCACCGTTAATACATACACACATTTTATACTCACATATACAAATATATTTATATAAGCATACCCACCTAACATTCACACTCTTTGTAACAGGGTTCGAATGACTATTTACATATATATATCTTTTCGTATATAGTGGCTCAACATTAACACTCGCAATTAGTAATATATTACATATGCTTGTATTCGAACCTTGTTTGTTACAATATATATATATTGTGCACTTTTTATTAGCCCTGTCTATTCTAAAATAAAGTTTTAATATATAATTTTAAATTTTACCAATTCAATAATATTTACTTATTAAAAGAAGACAATAATGACATATTAAATCATAGGGTTTGCACTTAGTTTTAGCTAAGAGAAATTTATAAATGATCTTAACTAAAGGTACATATAAATAGTAACCTATAGAGTCGTATATATGCAGATGGATAGACAATTAATATCATCTAATATTTAAAACCAGTGAATTTTAAATTATATTTTGCAAACAGGATGCGTTATATAGATCAATAATTATTGTTTAGGCACAGTTGACTTTTTTAAAAAAAATGTTTATATTCAAATCATATTATATTTAAAAGTGAATAAATATTTATTAATTTTACCAAAATACTGATCTAAAATTAAAACAGTAAATTCTATCCTTATTTAATTTCTAAAAATATTATATTTCAATATTTTTGTTTAAAAAAAAACGAAATCTGTCATTTTAAAATGATAAACCAAAAACTTGCAAGGTAAATCTATCTTGTAATAAACAGAAAAAAAAGGTGGGAAATATTAGCCAATCGAAAAGTGTCAAACAATTGGGTATTATCGAACTGGGAAAAAAAAAGATTTTTTTTTTTTGATTGTAAAATAAATAACTAGGCTTTTTCTTTTCTTATGATATATTTAAAAAAAAAGGATTAAAAATTCCTAAAATTTTATTATTGAGCAAGCAGAAAAATTAATGAATTGTAACTATCCATCAATATATTGGATAATTATAAGCTTTATGTTTAAACTAATGGAGTAAATTAATTGTTTTCTACTGGGCAAATCAATGATCAATAATTCTCAATAATCTCTTGAAAATTAATAAATATTGAAGAAATCATCGGAGATGAATGATCAACATATATACTCACTGAAAATGAACAATAACTGTGCTGTGGGGAAAATGAATTGCAATAATAAACCAAAGGAAATAAATAAACATCGTCAATATTCAGTAAGGATAAATAAAAGAACTGTAAATCTCGGGGGAAAAGCTAAGTGTATATATATATTTAAGAATCCATAGAACTAAATCGGTAATAACTGAAGAGTGTTCATTATTATTCCAGCTATTTATAAAATCCTAATTACAATAAATTATAGAAGTATTTACTTTGAGCCATACCGGCTGGAATGTCAGTTGCTATAAAGTTTTAGCTGAAAAGTGTTGCATGACTCATATATTTTAATTGAAATCCTAAGAGTGTCATATACTAGAGATAGAAATATATGTCATCTAGAATAAATAAAGCAAACCATAAATATTTTTTTTCGCATTACTAAACAAAGAAAAAGAAAGGATTATTGTTGCAATAACTTAAATACCTCACGAATCTTAGGATAAGTAGAATGTACAAAGAGAGAAGAAAAATAAAAATTATAATAAGTTTATGTGGAACAAGCGGAACACTAAGAAAACTTAAAGTTGTTATTATACTTTTAGCTGAGAGTTTAAAAGAGAACTTCTTTCTAATGTTAGTATTTATACGTTTTAATCTACGAGTTGTTAGTTCAACAGGGGGGGGGCAATCAATTAATAAGGAATAGATTCACGTGTTATATTAATAGTTATTTAATAATTAGATTGAGATTAAAGATTATTAATCATTTAAATAAACAAATAGTCTCAATATCTTAGTATGAAAGGAATAATCGAGTATTTAAAATGATATATATGCAATCCAGAGGGCAGGGTGTGTTTACATCTGCGAATGGATAAACTAAAAAAGAAAACAATATTTTTTATGTGTAATATAAAAGTATTAATTTTATTTTGCTTATCAACCTCCAAAATTATAACTATTTTTTCTTTCCATTGTTTTTTGTATTATTGCTTATTCATCAAATATGTAACCTGAATACTATTATTATTTTAGAGGTTGAAATAACAGACCACGAATTGAAAAAAAAAACAAGATAATGATTGTTTAATAAATAGGGGTAAATATCTTAACATACAATGGGAGATTGTTAGTTTTGTTTAGTTATAACACTCAGAAAATTAATTTTTCTATTGTTATTCTTATTATAATATATGTGTATATCATTTGGTTATAAGTTATTTTAAATTCAATATTAAGGGTAATGTTTATTATCATTTGTAATGAATATTATTATAATTATTGTTTTGAAAGTTTTATCAAATTCTAATTTTTGAATTTCTTTTCTGGGCTCATTTTCACCACATCACACAACTCAAAAATGTACAGTCGAAATTGAAAAGTCAATTCAATTTAGAGCAAATCTAAAAGTTTAATAAGCATAAATCTCTTAATAAAGATTTTTTTTACTTGTTACATTCTGCCTTGATCCCATATGGATGACATTGCCAATTATTAAAGTATATTTATTAATATGAAAATAAATGATACATTAGTTATTAATGAAAGTATAAGTTTTAATCACATTTTAGTTAATAATATTAATATAAATATTAAGTATTAAAGAATATAAACATAAAGCTTGATTATAAATGTAAATTATGAGCTTTTCTTAAATTGTGCACTATACGTGGAAATCTGTAAAATCCCTCTTGATATTCCATAGGTAGTATGAGGTATTAATAAATCAATGATTTTCCTGAGATCTTTTTATTATAAAGTTATTCTTGTGATTATTGCCAAGCTTAATTATTAAAAATAATAGGAATCAAAGTTTATCTGTAATTATCTAACAGATTAATTTAATGAGTTATTGAATTTGAACTTAATAGTTATAAATATAATATAATATATTGGATATTATTGTTAGCCATGAGAGTATGTAGATACTTAATAAGGAGGAGTATCTGGGTATTTTTATGCCATTGAACAAATATTTTGTATTTGTTTAATGTTAAGGGGATGTGATCTGTTTATAGGTAAATGAGTCTCACATTAATTATATTTAAAATATGTCTTATCTTAGAAAAGTTAAATCACGTAAAATTAACTTGGGATAAATACTAATCTTATCTAAATTCAATTGTTATAGTTAAAGAAAAGGGCTGGAAAATAGGAAAATAGTAAATCTGTTTATAGTACCTATCCAGAGTCCAAGTATGGTCTAATGTAGGAACTTGGCAACTCTGCTTAAATATTTAACTTTTTTAACATGGATGATCCACAAGATATGTCTCTTATATGTGCAACCCAACACACAAACACACACCTATATATATATATATATATAAGTATATATATATATATATATATAAGTGAAATAACTAATTGGGATAGTTAGTAACCATTAGAAACCACCAGTAACCACATAAACACATTCACAACAAGGATAGTAATTAATATTTCTCACTGCTGTCAAGGCAACCTTCTCACCTTTTAATAGCAAGAGTGGAAATCATTCTTACTAATGGTCCATTGAATATATATGGACACTTAAACTTTGCAACTTGACTAAAGAGTATGAAATATTGATACAATGAAGTTTAAATAAACCTCTCTAAACATGAAATAAGTATGTCATTGTAATGCAGACTAATAAATAGTCAATTATAACATTACAAACTGCAATACTTTTAAATTGCTCATGTATTATTTAAATAATAACTGAAATAATGCTTAAAGCTAATTTGGATATATATATATAATTTTACCTTAGTATGTTTTCAGAATGATTGCATATTTATAACATAAATAAAAAAAATTATATATACCTTAATAGCATATCAAAAACTAATATAAATTTTTAATAAACTTGAACCATATAAAAAGAAAATCATTATTATTATTATTATACACCTGAGTCTTGTTTTATGAGATTTACTTTAATGATATTTTAAAGTTAGATGATTCATATTTCTTTTTAATATCTTTCATATTTCATTATATTTATTAGATATCAAGAAGTTTAAATTATTAATAACTTATTTTGAGTTGAAATACTTTTTTTTTCAAAACTATAATGTTATATCAGCCTGAAGCTGTATTTAGAATCATAGCTTCTATGTAAATAACTTACTTATATTAATGAGTAAATAATAATAATTATAGATTTATATGTACATATAAAAATATTTCAATAAATATTCAAAAATTTTAAACTTTTAAAATGTATTTTGTTAAATATATCAGAAATAAATATTTTTTTAGATTTTTAAAATAATTAATAATGAAGATTTTATTAATTTTATAAACTAAAAATTATCTTTCTAATGATTGTATATAATCTTTTTGTTGTGATTGTGATCTCATTGTTTTAATATAGAAACAGAAAACCAGTAATACAGCACAAGAATGAAAGTGGCACTAGTTGTACATCACGAATCTGATTTCTTACTAGTTCACAAACAAATGCATATTGTCAAATAGCGGTAATGATTAAAAGATGTATGAAAAAATGTAAAATTAAATACTGTAGTTAAAAAAAGTAAAAGAAGTTTGTCTTGTATTAATTTTTTTCAAATATTTGAAATTTTTTATTGGTCATATTTTATTTCCTTATTTTTTAATGCAAATTTTAAAATGATTTTTCCTTGTGCTTTGCTTTTATGCCGGTTTCTAAAAATTACAGCCCCTATCTCCCATTTTCCAAGGTAAGTTACATTTATTTTTGAACAATTTATTTTGTGCGTGTTTTCTGAGGAACGTATCTACTGCATAAAATGAGACCCAGGTGTACTTCATTTTATTTCCATAGTCCGTAATTTAATTTTCTTTGCAATAAACTGACAGACAGGAAAAAACAGTATCATTCTTGACTTGCAAATTATTTTATAAGGTGACACTTTCATATTTTTCATATTTTATTATGTTAAAGTAAATGAAACATTTAAGAGTTCTTAGGAAATAAAACAACTATATAGTATTGCTTATAAATATTTTTCTTCAAAATTTTGTATCCATTTTTTTAAAGTTGTAGCATTTGTGCCATCTTTCCCAATGTAGCTAATGAGCCAAAAGTCTATGCTGCCAGAACATCAATTACTCTATAAAGTATTGGTACAGTTAACTGGATTAAATGTAGCAGAACAAGGCATGGAATTCCATGTAATCCAGGGTGAGTGTTCTCCCAATAATACAGGAGTCTTTGAACTATCTGAACCTCTGATATTGTGACTTTCACATTTATCCTTATCATTCCAAGTATCACATATCTCAAAGTTGACCGTAGTTTTTCTTTAAAGACCTGTTGGATTTTCATCAACATAGTAGGCCCTCTATAGTTATTTTGGTCAATGATTGTCATGGATAGAGTAGGTTGCCTAGCAGCACTGATTGCTCAGCAGATGTAACTGTTGGAACAATTCTGTTTGTTTGCCAAGAATAGTTTGCCCCTTTTGGTTACCACATATTGAACAAGCAATCTTTGGTTTTCACAATATTGAATTTTGAGATTCATAATTTCTCCAACACTGATATTAAAAGATCACAGAATAGAGATCTTGCCTCCAATGGGGTCACATTCTCTGAGTAACTGGTTATAACACTTGGTCTTCATTCTGTGGGTGCAAAATAGGGAGCTTAAGATCCCAACAAAAGCAGAGCATGCATGCAGCAAGGAAATTGATCAAATTTGGATTTAACTGAATGGGATGTAGATCTCCAAAAAGATACACTTAGGAATGTCAGCTTTATTTAAAAGCTTGATAGTTTTGATATGTTTTGTAGGGATTGGAGTTGTAGGCTCAAGGCACAGTGATATCAATACAGCTAGGTGATTGGAAAATGAGATAATTGCAATTTGGATTCAATATCATAGTGAAGCATAGGAGAATAGTAAAGCAAATCAATCAGTGGTTTGATCCAGCAGAGAAGGAATTCAATGGAAAACAGCCCTCTTCACACTGAGACTCTATTAAAAAGGTGAAGTTATTTCAAATTGAATTGGTGATAGCCCATATTAAAATCACCAAAGCACACAACAGGATATACCATAGTGAAAAGCAAGGCATTAATTTAAATTACTATTGATATGGCAAGGTCAGGATCTTTTTTTAAGAACATGTAAATTATAATTATTGGTGTGTTGCCTATTGTTATGTCTAAAATTAATAGTTATTTGCTTAGAAAGAGAGTTCTACATTTATCATAGCCAAATTTCTCATTGATTAGAAAAAATACTCCTGAGGTAGCTGTGTCAGATGGCAGATATTGCAAGATTTCAAAGTGAGTCAGTACCAGGTTAATTTTGTAATTGGATTGCCAATGAAGCTTGGTCTCAGATAGGCATACAATATGTAGATTGACTGTGTCTAACCATTGCTTAATGGCAAAAGGTTGGTCATGGGAGTTAATATTCCTGACATTAGGTCCACCGATTTTAACTACCATAATTAGAAAATGAGGAAGAAGACACAAGTTCTTAGTATTATTGCTCAATGAGCAGGCCATCAATCAGTGTTAACTGATCCATAAAATCAAGAGATGGACTGGCTTGAGGTTCAGTGTTATCAGGTACAGTGGGATATATACTTTCAATCGAAATGAGTGAAGTTGTACTCTGTGTGAATTTGGATGTATTTTCTTTATTTTGCCTGTGATCACTATATCATGAGAAGAGACCAGTTTGAGGTCATCTACAAGTTCAGTTAACCTGGATCTGTTCTTTTCCTTTCTTCTTCTTGGACTAGATGTATTATTTAATACTTGATGTTGAACATCATTTCTTGAGTCTGTATCAGTGACTGAACCGTTAGTTTCTTCAGGCTGTGAGGTAAAAGATTTTCTGTCTTTTCATTCTGCTGTTCACCAATTGATTGGTGTTTTCTATATTAATATTGTCATGTAGGTTATTCATTTCCTTATTGGTAGTTCCATGCTGAGGCAGACATTTTTCATTGCCATGTGAATCTTCAGGGATGACATGATGCATTAATTTAGTGTCTTGTTGTATAATGATAGTTTGCTGTGAATCCACTTGCTTCTCAGATAAAACAATTTGTTCATTTGATTGAGTTTAGTCCTGTGCTAATTCAGTGGTTTCTGAAACTGTTGATTGCTGCTGCTGTCTTGAACCTATTGGAGAGGTTTTACAATTGTGTGTTCTAGTTTTTCTGGTATTGTATGCTTGACAGATCTTCTTTGAACAGCATTTACTCAAATGTGTCTGCTCACTGTAAAGAAAACATTGTGATTGACTCAAATTGATAAGAAGATTGGACATTTCTTTTCCTCCAACATGGAGGGAATGTCTAGTGGGGGAAAGCCTGCATTGGGTTTCAATGCAAAAGCAGCACTATTAAAAAGGAGGTCAATATCTGCTCGATTTTGCTGACATATATCTAAAATGTGTAATTTCTCCATGGTTAGCTAAGAGCCTGTGGATATCTATCTCAGTAAATTTGACATAACAGTTATGATGAAGCCCATAGGCCATTCTGGGTTGGTTAATATGTATTTCCATCAAATATCCCTATTTCAACATTATCTGAGATCTTTTGAATAGTTCCTTCTGCAATGCATTGTGAAAGTCTATAATGAGGTGTCTTCTATTTGGGTGATGTTATATTTTTTAATCACATCCCTTAGTTATTGTTTTGCCAGAAGTTCAAATAATTCATCTGTCAGAAATGGGAACAGGTTGCAGTTGTTATTGGTGGTGGTTAAAATTAAGGTATTTTCACTATGATAGTTCAAAAATGAATTATAAAAAATTGATGGTATTCTGGAGTTGAGCACCTGGCTGATGATCTGATAATTATGTAGGTTTATATCACTATTGTCTTGATTTGGGAATGACTATTCATCTTACTTATTAGGGTCTATAATAGTGTATGGAGAGCAATGATCTATTCTTTACTTCTGATTGTTATTTTTATCTATCCCTATTGCATCAACATAGCTCTGCTCATTTCTCTGATTTGGAAGGCTTATCTTCCTCTGAGAATGGAAGTCATTATAAGAAGTTTTACCAACTGTAGAAAAATCATTGATTTGAGAATTTGTAGTATTTGAGTAAAATTGCAGGCTCAGAAATTCATAATCCATCAGCTTTTGTTCACAACTTACCAAATATGTTATAACTTGCATTTTGTTATGGTCACAAGTATTGCTGTAATTTCCATAAGGAGGTTCAGTATCCAAATTCTGATTAAAAACTTGTGGGGAATTAATACGACTCGATTTAGTTTGAGGAGTTGTATTTGTATTTAGTTTTGCATTATTTTGTTTTAAACTGTGTTTAAAATCATTATTCTGAACAAAAAAACATATTGTTGCACTGTTGATCAGCTACTTCCTGTTGAGCACCATCTTTGTTTTTAACATATGCAGTTCTTTTATTTTTATCTTTAACTGTTTGAGTTTTCCTTTGAAACAGGTTATAACTAGTATTATTTTGACCATTTTGGGACTTTTATCATTACTTTCCTCAATCAATCTTGAATTAGACTTATTTAATATAGATTTGACACTTTTTTAAAGAGTTGCTGAATTTACGTTCATCACATCTGTACTGGTCTTTTGCTTTTGAGAAGTAACTTGCTTTTTTTGAAGCAGAAAATGTTTCTTTTTTGTTCTGATTGCTTGTTTGGGGTTTCTTGCTGCTGTTTGTCATGTCGTGATAGGTGTTATCAGTTTTTAATCATTAAATTCAGTCTTATTATCCTATTACTGTGAGGTTAATCTAGGCCTATTAGCGCTTTGCTTAGTATTGGAAGAACTATGAAAAGCCATACTGAGTTAATACTACTATTTTCCTGGTCCAGGATGTCAAAACTCTTGTTCATTCTGCTATTTAAATAAATAGACGAACAAAAATGATCTTACCTTCACTTCTGTCACAACCGAACTTGAAAATACTTCAATAAAAATGATAGAATTAATAATTTAGTGAGATACGATATATAGATAAACTATCCAGTGTACACCATCTTGTTAACTTTATATAGATTTGACATTTTGTTTAAATACTTCAAACTTGTTTTCAGCAATTTGACATTGATTTTTTAGAAGTTTTGATAATCTTGTTTTTAACACTTTTATTATTAACATATTTTTGACACCTTGATGCCCGGATTTGATTTTAATACAATAATTTTGAAAACATCTTCATTGTTTAAATGATTGAAGTTGCAACACACTTTAATTATTAAACTTTCTGATGATTTTTTTCTTAATTTTCAATTCTCATACCTTCAAAATATTAATTATTTAAAATCTATTTTTAAACTTAGTTGTTGTATTTCAAGAAGTGATTATTTATTTTATTATTTCCTAATTTTGAAGAAATAATGAATCAAATCACAATGATTAATATTCATAACAGAACAAAAATAAATGTATTTATAATTCTAGCTGTTTCCATGGCCCTTTTGTATCAGCACTCCCGTGTCTTGCTTATCATCTTTCTTAAGGTATGAGCACACAGGTTAGTATATACACAAGTTCCAGATTTTTTTGTCATGTAACACAATGGAATGGCATTCCAGCACTTTTCTTCAAGAATTTTTGATGTTTCAAATGTAATTATATAAAACAGTATCCCATGTACATAATTACAATGCATATTTATATAATTCAATCAAATAAAAAAAGGTGTTTTTATGAATCACATGAAATATGGATACATTCGAAATTGGCACTCTCATGTAGTGAAGGGGACTTGTCTACATCCCCAATGTTAAGTTGTGATCAATGACTGATTAACAATACATTCCACACATTCTTTAATTAATAAAATTTATAAGTTAATTAACAATTTACTCTTAAAATTAAATAGAGTTAACAAAACATACATTTATAATCATATTTTACAATATGATATTTAATAAATTGAAAGTATGCTAGCCTTTCTCACATGTACAATTATAACAGAGAAAGCCAATCAGATTTTAAACAGATATCTAATAAATAATTAAGCTTAGATACGAGACAGAGATTTTGATAGAAAAGGTTGATACCAACCTTTTCTAAATTTAACTTTTATATATATAAGCCAGTCTTAAGCATCTTAGCTTGAAAGCTTTAAATATATAAACGAATACAATTATCATTCATTGTGTTATAAATATAACATATTACGGCGCAAAATCACAGATTTACTATACCGCAATTTCCATAGCAGCAACATTTGTAAACAATATTTATCTAAATCGCATGTTGAAAATTGATAATAAATTGAAAGTATGCTAGCCTTTCTCACATGCGCAATTATAACAGAGAAAGCCAATCAGATTTTAAACAGATATCTAATAAATAATCAAGCTTAAATATGATATTTAATAATTTTATTATTTAAATACACATATATATTTGTAAAATTTTGTACTGCTATATTTAGCTGTCCTTACAACTCTGATTCCACTGACAACCACATGAAAGACCCCATGATTGACAGAGAAATGAATGACATTATATATATATATATATATATATATATATATATATATATATATATATATATATGTAATATACAAATCAATATATATATCAAAATACAATATAATTTACATAAATTATATTATTTTAGAAGTACTTTCAACTATAGATTTTGTAGTCTTTATCAACTATATAACATTGAATAATCAAAACGATACAACCTTTAACAATACCCATAGTTCAATTCAGATTTCCCACAATTCTGTTATCTTAACATTTGATGAGTGGTGATTCATTAACATTGTACTGTATTTTGATATATATTGATTGTAACAATACCCATAGTTCAATTCAGATTTTCCACAATTCTGTTACCTTAACATTTGATGACTGGTGATTCATTAACATTGTACTGCATTTTGATATATATATATATATATTGATTTGTATATTACATATATTATGAAACGAATACAGATATCAAATTTTATTATATATATATGCTTATATGTGCTCATTATAATTTTAATGTTTCAAATGTTTTAGATGGATAACATTTAAATATATGGAAGTAAATGTTTAATACTAGTTAAAAGTTTGCTGACACATTACTGAGATATCAGACATTCATCATTAGCTGTGTGAAATACAGTTTACTGACAATATTGTGATGCAGGCAAGAGAGAACTATCAGATTTGGATACTTATTATTGATTGGCTACAAAGATTATAACTCCGTGGCTGCAGAAATTTAATTAGTATTAAATGGGAAATCTATATTTATTAAAATGTTTATTTATTATTTTTATATACATTTCATTTAAGCTAACAATGTGAGAGAGCCATACTTAAACCTAGATAGGTTACTATTATTATATATATATATATATATATATATATATATATATATATATATATATATATATATATATATATATATATATATATATATATATATTGTGCCCTTCTCTATAGGCCAGTAATAGTTTATAACAGTCAATTACTAAAAAATTTTAAATTTTAGAATATGTTCTTTTAATACATTAATTATAGTTTGTCGATTATATTTTTAAAGTACAATTTAAAGCTAAAGCAAGTATGTGGTATATAAAATTATAGCAAATTATTTAAAAATAGTTAAGTAAAGTTTAAAATATTGTTTCATATGGTTGTAAAAGCTGGCCATATTAAATAACACAGCTATAAATAATTAAAAGTATATTTAATAAGTTCGATTTTAATAGTTTAAAACGTATAATTTAATAAATGCTATGTTTAAATTTATAGTCATATTTAATAAACAAAAAATTAATATCGTACATTTTAAAAATAAACTTTATGATGGTGAGAATTATATTTAATTATATATTTTCTAAATTATTCTTCCAAATTTTTTATAATTATTTTATATAATATAAAAAGTGTATCAATTATATAAATCTAGGCAGAGAAATAGATTGAAAATCCTCTGTCAAAGTTATTAATCATGTTACTTGTATACTATATACTTTCACACACACGCTTGTTTGAATTAATAATAAAGTTTAAAATATTTTAAAAGTTATATTATAGAATTGGATGGAATTGTCACCTAGCAAATAATAATAAATATTAAGTTAACTATCGTATGTAATGTTTTAAATAATGTAATAAAGACGAATACAGTTAATAAAAAAATTAAATATTTTATTTAAATAAAAATAGATAAATTGAATATTAAGAAATGGAATAAGTTATTAAAAGTTATTTTAAAAGTTATTTTAAATGTTTAAATAGTTTTAATAAAATAATAATTTATTCAAAAGTAATATTTTAAATAATATTTTAAGTTCATTGTGTCATAATTTCTAATTTTGAAATTTAATTCTACTATAAACTAAAAATATGTAAATTTGTTCGCAAGCTAAAGTAAGAATTAACCAATAGGAATAGGTATTCTTACAGACTATAAATATGTTTTGCACAAGGTTATCGGGGAAGATTAATAATGTATTGAAACCGGAGAAAGGTAAATTATAACTATCAAAAAGATAGTATTTTAAAAGTATTATTTTAGTCAATTTTAGCGCTCTCTCATAATTTATTTGCAAAAACTAATTAATATTTTAAAAGTAACTTGCAAAAAGAGAGTGTAAACTAAAAAAATATTTTAATAATTTCGTTTAACATGCTTTGTTAAATTTTTTAAAGTTCCTTTATCAGTAGTATTTTATCTGAAGTTTAACCTAGACTATGCAATAAAGGATGGATATACTACGAAATAAAATGGATATAAGTTGTAATGGTGAAAAAATATTTGAAATATTTGTTGATACAGTTTTATATCTATACGGAGTCTAATAAAAATGTATTGAAACGTATAATTTATAAGCTGATCCAAGATTTATTTTTTAAATAGTAATAAGACAATTATATTTCATGAATTATTTTATAGAATATTATATTCAAAGAAGTAAAATGTTATATACTTTCTGAAGGTAACATTTTTAAAAATATTTTTCAAGAATTAAAGAAAGAACCCAGGAGAATATGTTATAGAAGCGTTTTTGATATTAAAATATCCGTTCTTCGAATTATTTAAAATGTATTTGGAAAAGATTTGTTCAAAAGTACTTGAAGTTTTATTTTAAAAGAGATTTATAAAAAATACCAAACGAAAGTTTAAATGTGTCAAGAAGGAAACATAGATAAAAAGTGAACACATAGATGAATAAAAAATGGATCCATGGAAATACAAAATAGTACTTAAAAGTTTATCGAATATTTTTAAAGTTAAATTAGAGGGATTGATGCATCGGATACACAGAGAATATTGGTAGAGAAGATTAAGAAGCTTCGTGGGATTAATTAATATTATGATTTAATAATTATCATCTTAAATACTAAAACCAAGGATTATTTTCTATAAATTGTACTAAATGGATTAATAATTATTTTTTATGTTAAACTTTAATGCGCTTGGAGGAGAACATTTTTAAAAACTCTAGAGAAAATAATAAACATTTTGGACTTATCAGGAACTATCATCAAAAAAATATGTAATTATAGTTTTGATTTCTTTTATTTTGTTAACCTAGTTTAAATCTAAATTTTTATATAAGATTAGGAAAAACATAAAAACATTAATTTATTAATATTAAAATTTTATAATATAACAATCTAATAATTTAGTTAAAAATATTTTAATATAAAGTGTATGGGTGTGAATTTTTTTTTATATCTGCAATGCTCAAGTGGATAAATGAAGCCTACTGAACACGATGACTAGTAATAATAATAACTATTGATAATTTATAATGTATATTTTTTTTGTTTTCTTTAGATCATCCATAAATTGGAAGAATGAAGTGTCAAAGTGTTTTACTTATATGTACTGCTTTTCATACAACATTTTAAAAAAAAACATTATGAGATAGGATTGATTTGAAAATATGCATACAATGATTTTTTTTTTTTATATTAGTGATATAATCCAACATAATAACAAATAATTATGTTATTCTTTTAAAATTTTCATGTTATTGGATATTCAAATATTGTCTAAGTAGATTGTATATGATTAGACATATAGAATAATGAAGTAAGCAGACATTTCTTGTGGAACCGCTAGATTGTTTAACTATTAATGAATTTTATTTATTATTTTGTAAATGCAGATAATTATTTATCGATGTAAGATGTGGAAAATCTTGAGAAATAATGTTGAGATAGTGGCTTGGAAGTACTTAGTGAACAGGAAACCAAGATGATGTTATAAGAAATAGGATGTTATAAGGAATGGAAATAATGTTTAGTCTTTATGTGAATATCAGCAAAGGTAACAAAGCCCTATGACTGATACACATTTTATTTGGACAGTGTTTATATTTCTTTAAATATTTGATGTTCTAATAAAGCTGAAGAAATAGCTTTAACATCGTCCCTGTACTAGAGGATATTAGGCAGGTAAATGTCATACCTATTTGCACTGTGCCATGATTTTGAGATATGTTAAGAGTAATACTCTAGCTTTCTTCCTTAATCTTATGCATCTGTTTTCGTTATCTTTATTTCATGTAACTGCATCATTCAGTAATATATTTTAAAAGAAATTATAAATAATTTAGAACTTATGTTATGCTATCGTTTTGTATAAGATTGGTTTATTTGCTTAGAAGGAATAGGACGTTATAACTTAAAATTGAAGATACAAAGTATCCTAAGGAAAGAAAAGAATCATAAGAATATATTTTGAATTTTATTTCAGAAATGAAATATACATTTTTTTTTAAAATAAGGTATCTAAACAAAGATATTTTCTTTAAAGTGATAATAATTTTAAATGCTTTAGTATTATTTTTTTTAAGAGAAAAATAAGTATTGCATATTTTTAAAATACAATAGTACAAAGTAAATTATGTAAACAATATGCATAGTATATTTTTTTTTTGTTTATTGATTAACAGAAATATATTGATGATTACACTTATATCATACTAAAGTAAGGCTTAAAGAAGAATGAATTATGATTAGTAAACATTGTGTGATAAATACTAAAATCTAGTACTTAATTTTGGATAATATTTTGTGTAACATCTTTGACTTTGCAAGATGAAATTTTTTAATATTTTGAGAAATCCATACTCATTATAAAATTTTGTTTTCTATAGAATGTTTTCTAAGTATGAATTTTTTTAAAAAATAAGATAGTTTAATAATATTAAGGATAAAATGCTGTTACTAATAAAGTAGATAAATATATTTGTAATAAGTTAACCATAATGAGAAACCAAATAGTAACATTTTTAAATTTTGTCCTAAATCTAAATAAAGATATAATTAAAATATAATTTTTTTTTTTTATAACCCGGTAGATCAATCTGTAAAGTAAAAAAGTTTAGGATATCCACTGTAAATAGTGTAAATAAATTGTTTATTTATTTTTGTTAGTAATAAACTTTGTTAAATTTTATTTCAAAAATTTTGTGTTTGAGTTATTTATTTCTCCATATCGCTGCATGAAAACACGATATATGCATAATAATTGAAACAAATATATAATTTTGCACAAAAGATAAATAGAGAATTATTTTAAGAATTTTAAATATTTTATTGGTATTCATTATAATTAAATAATCATAATCTTACATTATTTTATTAGTCATAAATCAGTTATCACAATATTATATTAACTTATATGCTATCAGTTGCCACACATATTTTGTTTGTCAGATTATTAAAATGCTACCACGTATTTATTATATCATTACATGAAGATATAAGATCATATTATATTATTTCTTTATTTATTACGGTAATAAAATTATAGTAAAAGAAAAGATATACAGAATTAGCTAAACAATGAAGAATATTATTACTGTTATTTATTATTATTAGTTTAAGTGTAGTAGATTATGACATAAAATCCCTTCTCATATTTGACTACCGTATTTTTTATTAACTTAGAATAAACTTTATGAACCTGAGATTATTTTACTGAGCTAGCTTATTAAATAGAAGATTAAGATTTAATTATTAGTTTAGTCTTAGTGAGTAGAAGTTATTAAAGTTGTAAGAATACTATGAGTTTGTTATTTGGACTAGTAATAAAAGGGGGATAGTGTTCTTATGCCATTGAGGTAGTATCCTATGGGGTATTGGCTCAATGTAATCTATCTTGTCACCTGTATTTTCACTTCAAGTCTCATGAAAATATTAAATATTTATTTAATTTATTATATAAACTGAACCTTATTCATATTTTAAATTTGAGCTAGTGAAACATTTTAATTTTAAAGCTGAATATTTTAGTTATTAATTATTAACTGGGATAGAACCCATTTTATTTTATATCATATACTATTCGGAAGTGAGGATGCTCGAGAGTACAGGCCAGATTATGGCCCCCAACGTGGTTGGCATGATGTGTAGTGGGGCTATACATAGTGAAGGGTAGATGATACACATAGTAAAGGTCAGATTATGGTGTGCCAACTTTAGGGGCTTGAGATGTGTTAGTAAGGGCATCAGATTCAACCAACAGAAGGTTAGAATATATATATATATATATATATATATATATATATATATATATATATAACAATTAAGGGTATAAGCTTAACCGACAAATATTTATGTTTTTATATATAATACTTTTTTATAAAGGGTATTGTAGTCAATAATTGGTAGTTGGGAGGTCAGGGACGTCTGCTTTACAAGCAGTTGTCCTGGGTTAGCGTGTTTGCTTCCTGGCTGATGCTATGACACATGAGAAAAGGGTATTGTACTTTTACATATATATATATAAAACAATTAATGGTATAAGCTTAACCGACAATTATTTCTTTTATATATAATACTTTTTACAATGGGTATTGTACTTTTACACACACACACATATATATATATATATATATATATATATTAAAATTATTTTATTTACACTTTTATTTTATTTAAGAGTTATAAAACTGAAACTTTTATTATTCAATATAATTGAAGTATATATTTTAATTGCTTGTACAGTCTTATATCTGTATTATAATTTATTATTTAACAGGCTTATAGATAAAAATAATTTTGAGTTAGAATCTTATAACAACAACCTTATTAAGATAGCAACCAATCAAAATGAGCTCCCTGAGGCTGAGGAAAGTGAATTTACCACAAACAATTATGTTAATGTTGGCAATGAATTCATTTCCTTAATACCAAACTGCTTTTCTTAGTAAGATTGACTACCTATTAGTGCCATGTTAGTGCCGACAATATCTTCTCTTCTGTTGCAAGCTACTAATCCTATTTGCAAACTATTCTAAGAACTAAAACCCAAGCTCTCAACTTATTAAATATTTTATCTATTTATCTCCCTACCTATCTATCTCTCTCATCATCATCTCCATTGTCAACCATTGTCAAAGCATGGCAGGATGAAGAAATCTTCAAGTTCTGTCCATCTTTTTCGAAATCTAATCACATTTTGTACATCATTCCAGCACATTTTTTTCTTTTGTCTTTATAATTTCTTGGAATCCAGTTTAAGATTTAAACTGTCAATCTAGTATCAATCATTCTAACAATAAATTGAGCCCAACACCATAATGTCAATAACACCTCCTAATTGTCTCACCCATATATTTTGTTTTCAATATCTTCATATTACAACTACCATAGGGTCACCATAATCTGTTCATTAGTCTAAAGTCTTTGTATTGCTCTTCTATTAATTGTCCAAGTCTCAGATCCACAAGTAAAAACCGGTAACACACATTTACTAAAACCTTTCTTTTCAAATGCATAAGTATATTTTATTTTAATATTACATTATTTCTACTAAAAGCATTCCAATCACGTTTAACTCCATGATTAATTTTATCCGTTGTTTCCATCTGTAGTAATAATCTGACCAATATATTTTTAGTTGTTACCTTGTAATTCATTGTTATCAATATTTTTGTTTCCTTTCAACAAATCAATGGAACATTACCTTAGTATTTTACTAGTTACTTTTAATCATATTTTCTCACTTTCACCTCACAATTCTTGCAATATATTCTGAAGCTCTAAAGAATAATTAAAAAAAAACTATGCAAAATCTAGAGGCCTTAAATAATCATTTTTTTTCCTTTTATTACCTAAGCTTGCCAGTTTAATCCACAAAATACTTCCTTTTAATCTGCTCTAAATAGTTTTAAAGGTATGATGTGTCCCTATTGCATACCCTAATTATGTTAATCTTTTTATATCTTTACGTAATCTAATTTTTGCTGTGGCATTTGTATAAATATTCTTTAGAATTTGACAGAATCCTGCATCTATACCTTGTTGATCCAATACTTTAAACCCTGAAGGAATGCTTATAGAATAAAATTGCATTTTATAATCTTTAAATGAATTATATACCAGCATTTCATATTTATTATTTTTTTCTATATCTTTCCTCCATGCATAAATATGATCGATCATATTAAAATGACTTTTGAATCTAGGTTAGTATTTTGTTTGGTTAATTTGTATGTTGGGTATAAATGAGTTGTATTTTTTTTGGTAAAAAAATTGTATAAAACTGATAAAAGACTGCTTGGTGCATAATTTCTAATATCTTCTTTATTACTATTTTTAGATTAATATTGAGACTGTATTATTTCAATCATCTGGTACATCTTCATCATTTAAACATTTGATATAAAACCTTGCCTATTATTTTATGTCTTCACCTGTTTCTTTAATGTTATCAATTGCAATTCCATCATCCCATAGAGCTTTTCCTTTCATCATACATTCAATTACATGCCACATTTCTTTATTTAAAATCTTGAAAAATTCGGAAGATATAGTGATTGAAGGATATACTTTTAATTGTATTTTATTGCTATATAGTTCCTGGTAGGATGATTCTACGCATTTCATCATATCATCTCTCTTTTTAATAATAAGTCCTTTTTTTTCTTAATGCAGAAATATGTATCTACCAATACCGAGATGATGTTCTACACACTTGAGACTTTTATTCTCTGCTACATTTTTTCTTACTACTTCACAATTAGTTTACTATTTTACAACATTAGACATTCAATTTTAGTTAATACATCCTTTTTATATATTTTCATATTTTTTTTTAAAACAGTGTCATGTCTTAATAAAAGTTTTAGTGATCAAATTCTGTTCTTTTTTACTAATTATCTGTCTTTCAGTTTTTAAAAGGATATCACTTGTTTTCCTATAGATTTCACTCAAATCTGTCTCATGTTCGAAAGCTGTTTATGTTTGAAAACGATTTGCCAGTTTAATTTAAATTCATTGGAAAGTTTCTGAAGATTATTATATTGTGAATATTGTTTTATTTTAATACTTTTGACTGTCTAGTATTGTGGCAACATTAAAGCAGTGAAGAAAAGTTAGAACTCTGATGAAGACTGCTGGACAGTCAAAACTGTAAGGAAAATAAAGAAGGTTAAGAAAATTTGTTTGCATTGATGTGTATATGAAAGAAGTGTTATAAGAAATA
>JAQFVV010014602.1:27500-31980 GCA_028023455.1 Epiperipatus broadwayi
TATACAAAAATAAAGAAAGGCAGGGGAAAACAATAACCAAACACTTATACATATATATGTGAGGGTTAACTAATATCTCCAAACTCAATATAAATAATCTAATCTTCCCTTGAGTATATCTACCTCCAACTACACCCAATACACTTCCTACATAAACAAACTTATAACAGACAAGGTTTAATTCTTTATTTTTTTAAATAAACTTCATTAACAAAATTGAAGCATAATAAATACAATTTTAAAAAAAATTTATAGCATCACGCACACATCCGAATATCTATAATCACTTATAATATAATTTCTAGATCACAAAATAAAAGATTATCATATAATAATATGAAGTTACATTGTTTTGGTTTTTTAAAAAGAAAACAAAAAATAATTGGATGTACATTTGTTGTAATCAATAACGAAAAATACTTATCAATATCGCATCATTACATGTTAATTTTTTTTAAAAAATTTGAAAGATGAAAGAAACATACATATCAATTTCAAAGACAACAGTAAATTATAACATAAAAAAAATGTTTATCTGATTGTTAAAGCATAATTTGTTAAGAATGACAATAGTCTTTTTTTTGTCCTAAAATTCCATGATAGGCATTATAATAACATTTGCATGCATTGGAGTTATTTTATTATATATGTGTGAATAGAAAAGTTATAGAGTATAAAATTATCCTCTTGATATAAGATTAAATAGATAAACTCATTTTAATTTTTATTTTGCAGAATATTGTTAGAAAATTGTAAAAATTGAAAATCAAGCATTTAATTATAACATCAGACCTCATTAACATGGAGATGTCTCACATTGACTTGGCACACTTTGTTGAGGATGGTTTGGATTAATCTATCATGTTCTGCAAAATTGCTGGCATTAACATTCGCAGCATCAACTCAATTGATAGAGTTCTAGCTATTAAAAACTGGCTCTCACTCTGCTCCCCTCATATACTTCTTAGGGGTGAAACTAAATATCACCATAAGACCATTCATAAAATACTATCTCTTCTCTCAACTCTCGGATTTACTAGATTTTCCATAGGCCATTCTGCTTCAGGTGGAGTCGGTATTCTTCTCAGCAAGTCAACACCACCAAACAGTTTTAGCATTCTATTCCTAGATGCCAATATTATTATCATAGAAATAGACTATTGGGGTTATCCGATCATCATAGCTTATATATATATACAGCCAAAGACACCTCTCAAAATCTAAAAATAATCCACATCCTAAATGCCATCAACGCTAACAGAGTCTCGCCTACTATTCTTCTGGGAGACTTTAACACCACATACAATGACTTCAACAAGAGATTTTTGCATCTAATAAATTGCAGTTTAATGTGTGGAGAAGGCTTCTTCCCTCCCCAAGCCTACTCTTTCTATACTAAAACTAAAAAGTCCCTGATTGATTTGGTTTACTACACCCCAGACCTCCATTTCAACCTTGATGCAGCCTTGGCCCCTGTTGCTTTCTCTGATCATATGGCTCTAATCTTACAACTTACACCTATTTCAATCCCTGCACCTATTGATGGACCTGGTAAAACCATGCACATGATCACCAAATCAAATATGACCGAAGCGATAGTATCTGAGGCATACATCCTTTTCCAGAAAATAAACATCCTTTCCCTTCCTGCTGAGGAGAGCTGGTTTTCCTTCATCGGAATACTACAATCCATATTAAATCACCACACCAGGAAAATTAAAGGACCTAATGGCCTTCTAAATGATCTAACAGACATTAATATACAACTTCAAGCTTTACAGCAAAATTTCACAAATACAGAAAAAATCATCTTCCTTAAAAATCTCTACAAAATCAAGCAAAAGTCCTTTGCAGAATATATATCCATCAGAAGAGCCAAATGTTTCTTAGCACAACAACACTGCTGGATGAGACACTACCTTAGATGGGCACTGGGGTACAATAGAAAACAAATCACTCCCTTATCCATTAATTCTAATGGAACCAATCTCGTTGGCTTTCCAATGATGCAGCACATCAGCATACAATTCTGCCAATTAATGCAAAAAGATGGTGCTCCTCTTATAAACAGCTGGTTGGATGCTGGTGAATCTGGCAAACATGGCATCACAGAAATCCAAATCAAAAAGAAGATAACATCTCTCCCTGATGGCGTTTATCCTGGCCTTCATGGCATCCCAAGTTTCCTTCTCAAACACCTCAGTCAATTCACTGTGCCAATTATTAAAAAAATGATTGATCACCTAGCCTCCGGAAACAGAAATATAACAGATCTTTACCCAGTGGCACACGTGCCTTTTATTAAAAAAGCGAAACCACTAAATGACATTAACAATATCCGGCCAATTTTCATGACCCCATTGCTTATCAAGATAATTGAGTCAGTCATTAAAGATCAAATCTAAACTCAAATCCTTAGCCATATCTCATCAAACCAATATGGAAAAAAGGGATCATCAACCTCGCATGCTATGTCCAATGTAACTGCACTATTCAATTACATCAGAGGACATCATAAATCAAAACCTATTGCTGTCCAGCTGGATGTTGCGGCAGCATTTGATTCAGTCCAGATAAATATCCTCCTGGATATTCTGTTGGAATGCGACATTCCAGCCAGGATTGTTCAGATGATCAGCAATCTGCTCAACAACAGAGAGATTTTTCTCTCTCTTGATGGCAAGATCACACCAGGCTTCAAGCCATACAAGTCGATCTCTCAAGGATCTTCACTCAGTGCCCTTTTCTTCACAGCATACATCAACCCTGTTCTGATGGATATAGAAAAAAACCTCCCTGGAATTTTCCTTCCCTCTCTCAATAAAAACTTCAATGTATTTGCATATATAGATGACATCATGGTTGTTCTTCCCACCATTAAATACCTTCCCCATCTCATGAACATCTTAAACAGAAATACAGCAAAACTTGGCCTACAAATAAACTTTAACAAATCTTCCATCTGGAAGATTATGTCTGGTAAACAAATTAACTCTCCCTTTTCTGCAAAACCCAAAAGATACCTAGGTTTCCCAATCTTCAAAACACCAACTGCAATGGCAAGAGAGATTCAAGATGCAATCCTCCATTCAACTGAAGCTCTAGAGTATACCTTTCATTATATGGAAAGGTTGGCCTCCTCAACAAGATCATAATGCCAAAAATCTCATATTATCTTCCATTCATAAAAATGTCAACAGTTTCAAAATAAAATCAACCGATTATGTACCAAACTTCTCTGGAGAGGAAGGACAGTTGCTATTAGCTTGTGAGGCATCCAATGACCATGCAGGTTCAATGGACTGTCATTCAACTCAATACAAGCAATAATTTTACAGAAAACCTCCAACACTCTACATAATCTGATCCTCTTCTGTGGATACTCCAACATTATTAAAAAAATTACACCGACAGATCATCCTCCGCCCTCTGACAGTTCATGGATAGCCTCCCTAATAGACCACCTACAACTTTATAACTCAATAATGCCCTTTAACCTTAACAAAAAAATCACCTTTTGGGAAGCATACAATATAATCAACTATAATCAACAACCCATTAAAACCAGCCTAAAAGTAACCAACCAAAGACTCATTTCACACTTCAAAAGATGGAGTCTGGAACCCAAATTCCTTGATTTCATCATTATTAAAATAAATCTTAATGCGCTTCCCACGAATTGGTTCTTTTATCACCGAAGGGGTTTTACCAGCATTAATCCTATATGTGGTCTGTGTGCTCATGAAGATGAAACCATAGACCATATTATATACCGGTGCCCAAGACTTAAAACACTGAAAGATATAATTATAATTAATTCCAACATAAGACCTGATATGATTTTCTCACTTGAAAATGCCATTCATAATGGGTTTTTTTTAATAATAAGGCTTTCTACCTTTGTCCTTTATTCTATATGGATAGTTAGATGTAAAACTCTCATGGAATTACCCCCTCCACAAATCATACCATTGTTTCATCAAACGCTCAAAAAAATCAGGAAACGTGACCAGCTCCTGGCCTCCAGTAAAGTCTTTGATGACACCTGATCTTTAACTGCTCTTTCCTTTTCCTGATTATCAACTCCCACCTACCCAGCATTATAAAATAGGAAATTCTAAAAGAAAATATTCATGTTTGTATAAAAAATGCTTATTCCATTAAATACATTCTTAGAATCTCATCACTATACCTAACCACATAAGTGTATAACAATTGTACTCTCATAACAAAATCTAGCCAGATGACAAATAGACCATTATACAATCATATTATTGTACAATTTATTCATTTATTTATCCTTTATTAGTATGTAATCACTATTTATTATTAATAAAATTTTGTTGAAATGAATTATAGCGTTTAATTAGAAAATTTTAGCTAGCTTTATTTTAAACAATTTGGTCATTTTAATATTATTTAGCTTTGGTAATACTTTAAAATAAATTATAATTACTTAGCTTTACATCCAGGCAGAGCA
>JAQFVV010014603.1:0-31970 GCA_028023455.1 Epiperipatus broadwayi
GGACTGTTACAATATATATATATATATATGAAACTGTATCAGTTAGGGAGAGAATGGTTTGAGAAATTATAACCCTGCACATGAATACTTTAGGAATTATAATCTGTCATAAAATACAAATGATAACTATTACATTAAACATAATTTATAAATTTTAACACACACACACACATATATATATATATATATATATATATATATATATATATATATATATATATAATTAAATAAATGGTAACCTATAAAGTAGTTAGGCCTCATCCAATCTGGGCTTTTTAAATAAGATATTCCTCCATTCATCAGCGGTGGGGACTTTATTTGAACACAGCATTTATTTGGACATCTTCAGCAACATCTAGCTGTTAGATATGGGAGAACTACATATTTATGGCAGGACCAAAACTGGATGGGCACACTGGATGGGATTCCTACCTCATAATCATTTCACAGATGGTTATGTAAGTGTGATCCATCTCAAGTTTAATGCAATTCATTCTAATCTATGACAGTATTAATAAATTGCTTGTTTCCATGGACCACTACAATAACTAGAGATGCTCTACTTGGCTGTATATGTGTACTTCCTTCTTTTCTTTCTTGTTGCAGGGAATTGGATCTTTACTGACTTCTTGTTTGCCACTAGCTGAGATAAACTATATCTCAAAAGGGTTGGGGATTATCCATTATTTGTTGTGAGTTTCCTGTGGCATCAACTATATTTCTACCATGCAATTTCTTCCACACCAGCTACCACAATGATAGTATGTTTTTGACTCCACATTGTGAATTCTCAGTAAGATACAAGTGAACATAGCAATAGTAATAATTTTCTAGTGAATAATTACTTGGAATGTTGGCTCACCAAATAGTCAAAACAAAATACTGACTAACTGCCCCAAACACCTGATGAATAGCTTATATCGTCCACTCATTACATACCTAATCTAGGTATCCCTCTAAGAATCATTTAATTTGATAATTTCACTTATTTTTCTTAATGGATTTAGACAATGCATATCCATTCCTATGCTATCACCTAATGGATCTGTCTGGAAGTTTACTTCTAATTAATTTCTGGATTCACACAGACCACTATCTGAGAAGGATTGACTCAAAATTTCAACATATAAGAAAACATTTTCTTACAATCTGATTATTAATTTGAAATTAAAGTACTTTAAGCCATCTTGATATCTCTCTCCACAAGCGTTAGTGTACTCTTTCTCCGAATTCTTTTGTTTGTCAAAATAAATTTGAAATAAAAAACAAAATTCCTTAACAAAAAAATGCCTTTAGGCTTTTCCTAAATCCAGTATGACAATGCCCCCCTTTCTTAATGCATTTGTAGAGAAAAATAACTAATAAAACTTCAATTTCAGTTTATAAACATGTTGGAACTCTTAGTCATTTATACTTTCATTTTTTCCCATTTTTTTTTCCTATACAATCTGTCACATTAAATAATCACTTATATATATATTTTAACGATCGGGGAAGGAGACTTACGTAAACTGCACTACGGGGCGCCATCTAGGCATTTGAACCTAGAAAAATTTATAAAGTAGGCAGATACGTAAGTCAAAAAAAAAAAAAAAATTTTTTTTTTTTTTTTTAAATTTTGCATCCGGTCGTTAGCCCATGTCACTAGCTCAGGGAGTAGCAGAGATTTTAAAACATTTATAAGTTTCAATAGACTTCTATTCTCAAAGTATATATTAAATATTTAGAACAATAAAACAAAAGAAGCCACTGCCCGTAATTAACACCCAAATAGATTTTTATTAACGCACATTTAAAATTGAAGATTAAATTTATTTTTAGATTTTAACATTAATATTTTTTTTTTTAAAAATTTAAATTACTATTTTCAATAGATCGCACAGATTTGCTTTAAAATGTTGGGTATAGATCGCCTACATAGATTCCATGGTCAAAAACATTTCAAATAAACATAAATGATCAAAATACAAAATTATTGATGCCGACAATCGCAGAGGGAAACTTATAAGTAACCCAATAGTATTCAACCGTAAGATACTTGCGTTGTCACCAATAACTTAAAAGACATCCGAATAAATACATTTCGATACTCACCGTAAGGTATCATTATTTATCGAATGTCTATATATTTTGATCAAATATGAAAACCAAAATATAATTAACCGCAAACGAATCCATGCAAGCGTCTATAAACAACTTTAAATTTAATACATTTTTAGTTAAAATATCTTCCGATCTCAAAAAAAGAACTGGAAATGATTGCTTAAACATTTACATAAAAAAAATATCAATAATTGAATTTGCATTCTTTAAGTCAGATAAGAGTTCTTATTTTCAGTTATTAATTACTTGCAATTTTAGGAAAGTTATTAGATAGATACAATAGTTCATACTTTACGGATTTAATAGATTGAGAAGTCCATCTTCGTGATCACTTTAGTAGATTTTGTCCTTCTTTGAAATGAAACTGTGACTTGCCATGCATTTGGTCAGGAACTGTCATCCAGAGGCTTCAGCTGGTTGTCCGGAAAATTAAATTTATTGCAGACTTCCACATCGTGAAAATCTGCAATATAGCTAGTTATAACGATCTATTCATAGTCAGCTCTCAGATAACAATTATAATAATAATTTGGCTTTTATATTTTTATTAGTCTCTTATCATTAGATCTTGAGATTCAACGAGCAAGACGTCACTAATCCATTCGTGTTTCAGTTATGGTCCGTGCTGTCAGTTTCGTGTTTGGATTGGTCATTTAATTCCTTTGTATTCTCTTATCTGACCATTTAATTTATTTTACATGCCTCACGAGGTAGTTTGCTTTTGAACAATCATTTAATTATTAAGACAATCATTTCCATTTTCTAAGACTATAGAAATCAACATTATTTCTATTTTTAAAATATCAATCTTTATATCTTTACTTTTTACAAAAAAAAATTACTTTCAAATATTTTTATTTTTTAAAAGTTTTTAAAGTTGTCCATCATGCGATCTATATATATTAAACAACTTTTAATTTTCAGTTTTTTAAGTTTTTTTTTTTTCTTTTTAATAAATCAAATTTTATTTACGATCTTTTTATTTTCATTTTAAAATAATGTAACGGCATATATTCCGTTACATATCAGTAAACTTCCTCAAAAACAAAAACATTAAAAAAAAAAAAAAAAAAGAATTTACTTAGTGTTAGTAATGACGTTACACAAATTGATTATACTAATTTTTTTTTTTTTTAAAAGACAAAACTTTGGTTATTAATGAAAAGACATAACTTTGGTTAGTAATTACAAGAAAAAATGCTGACTATTCTTTCCTTTTCACCCCAGCTGAGATTACACCTCCTCCCTCAAGTGTTCCCTTTTCCCTACATTTCATTATTAACTTAGGCAAGTCAAAGAAGTTACGTGATTTTAGACTTTTTTTTTTTTTAATTAAATTATGATTTATATTAATTGTTACATTTTATTCCTCGCATTTATTTCTACATATACGCAATTTTCTTACTGGCAGTACTTTTTACACAAACTTCATAACTTTATATAATACAAATAATATATTCTGATTTCAGAAAAAATATTACGGGCTTCATTTTCAATGTATATACTCATTTTTAAAGAGAAATCTTACTGGCATAATTTATTTTTAACATTCTCAGGGCACTCGTGGTTTATTAAAGATCGTGCCACGTTGGGAGTCCATTTTAACGATCGGGGAAGGAGACTTAAATAAACTGCACTACGGGGCGCCATCTAGGCATTTGAACCTAGAAAAATTTATAAAGTAGGCAGATACGTAAGTCAAAAAAAAAAAAATATATATGCCGTTACAATATATATATATATGTCCACAGATGGCGTTCTACCAAAAACGCCCATCAAGCGTATGTTTTGTTTACATAAACGTCAGAGTAGTTAGTATTCACTATCTCTAACTATAATTCCACTTTCAGATCATGATTTCAAGCTATTTGCTATCGTCAGTGAAAGACAGGAATAAAGAAACTAGATCTAAATACAAACTCTGAGCGTTTATGAAACAATTTCTATTCAGCTTGCAAGCGTGAATTTTTTAGACACGTAATGTCTTCAAACTCAGCATAGCAAAACAGATAGCTATATGGGTCTGATCTCAGTTCAGCATCACCACATAGTAGAAGCCTCTGCAATCTATATCATTGCAAGAAAGACCTCAAAGGTACATTTATGATAAACAAAAATGCAAGTTAAAAAACTTGCTAACGCTTGTATTTATGTCCACAGATGGGCGTTTTCTACCAAAAACGCCCATCAAGCGTATGTTTTGTTTACATAAACGTCAGAGTAGTTAATATTCACTATCTCTAACTATAATTCCACTTTCAGATCATGATTTCAAGCTATTTGCTATCGTCAGTGAAAGACAGGAATAAAGAAACTAGATCTAAATACAAACTCTGAGCGTTTATGAAACAATTTCTATTCAGCTTGCAAGCGTGAATTTTTTAGACACGTAATGTCTTCAAACTCAGCATAGCAAACCAGATAGGTATATGGGTCTGATCTCAGTTCAGCATCACCACATAGTAGAAGCCTCTGCAATCTATATCATTGCAAAAAAAGACCTCAAAGGTACATTTATGATAAACAAAAATGCAAGTTAAAAAACTTGCTAACGCTTGTATTTATGTCCACAGATGGCGTTCTACCAAAAACGCCCATCAAGCGTATGTTTTGTTTACATAAACGTCAGAGTAGTTAGTATATATATATATAAATCTTTGCATTTATTTCCAAAAAAAAAAAAAATGAAACAAGAAACTAAAACCAAATTATCATACACATATAGCTAATATGCTTATATTTGTTGAATTATAATTTGTAACCTTAATTATTCGGCTTTATTCTTGTGTGTGCAGACATAAAGTTTACAAAAATCCCTCTTACTTATTTTACAGCACATTTAATTTTATAGTTATCTGTTTAGTATATACACCCTCTTAATGATTTCATTACTTATTTTAAGCCTTAGTTCCTCTAATACCATCTTGTACAAGGTCACTCAAAATGTGTCCGGCACAATATATATATATATATAGTGTACCGGTATAAATCCACCACGCTTACTCATACACAGTACCCGAGTTCAAACCCAGTCCACGTTTAAGAATAAATTCCAAAACGCCAACTAAATTCAAACCCAAACCCCGGTATGACCAACCGATGATGACTTTATAACAGCACGGGGTTATCCCTTTACTAGCTCAACTCAGAACACAGACTAAATTACTTACAGTTTTATATATAGATCTATTATACTCTGGATATTAGTACGGTCATTAATGTAATGTATATATTTAAGTTGCCAATACAGACAGTAGGTGACTAAATAGACTTCGAGAGTAATGAGTTGGAAGACAAAAAATTAGATTAAATAAATTGTTTAATAATAAATAGAAAACATAAAAATATAGTATTCAAAAGTACGGTAAGATTTCCATAAATATTCTCTTATAATTAGCTACTAGTCTTTAGTACTCATTTTACCTGGTAAACAAACTCATACCAATATTTGTGTAGCGAAATGATTGACGGGTGGCTAAGGGAATCAGAGCATTTGAGCATTGAAAATATTTATCTACGATTTTTGTTAAGTTATTTTATTCGAATAGATTCGAGCCGTTGCGTGTACGAGTAGTTGGAGGGTGGTTTCGTATAAATATGATATCTACGATTGATGTACTAGTGGTTGCCTAGATTGAAGAGCCCTACAGTAATCACTTGCGGTGCACCAACGGAATACCGGGCGGCTTTTACTTTGACAAGGCTTAATGCCCCCAAGTAGATCCGGGACACTACAACCAGCCGGGATCATTTCGAAACCCGGTGATCCAAGAGATAACCTGGGAAAGAATTGCTTTCTTCCCCATATGGTAGTATGGCGAGACGCTAACTTCGGCGAATGAGTGGTATTGCCACAGTCATCGAGGACGAGTGCTTGAAGTGAATTTGAAAAGGAATTACACAAAACCGGTAAATCAATTCGTCTATTTCTACGCAACAGGCTGATATAACTATTCCAATAAAACATGGCGGAATCAAACTGACCGCGAAAGCAATAATTATTTAAGTTGACTCTGAAACCCCTAAACCCCCAGGTTGTTCAGGCGGTAGCGATTACAACAAATTATACACTGAAAACCATTTCTCGTTTCATGTATGGAACTAAGATAATAACTTAAAACCCTTTACATATTTAAGATTGAATTATCGGTTACAATAGTATGACAAAACAAAAAAACATAATAACGTGATTTAATATCTGCCAACTCAATAATGAAATAATCTTTAATTTAATAACGAACTTCCTTTTAAAATAACCATAATCAATATTATAAACTAGCTTTACACAGAGTTGGGAAATATTTCTATTGGCATCGTTTGTTTATAGCCTAAGTAATAAAGGGAAAAAAAAATATAAATGTCTTCATTTGAATTATTATTAGTAGATACAATATTTATAAACTATTTTCTAAAGACTAGAGCAGAGGAAAAGGAGAAAAGAAAATTTACTGACAGGTTTGAAACAGTAGCATTATAAACAAAAAAAAACTTACATGTGATTCATTTGATTGACAGATTAACTTATAACATTAAGCTCGGGAGGAAGTTAAAAGTTCATGTAACACAGTTACCCTTCTTTCTTCATCCGGCTTGGCTTTTCACGATGGTATTTCTGACGAACGTAGGTGCGCATTTGAAATTTACTTGGAAGGCATAGTCAATTTGGAGATTGGAAGCTGGAAATCGTGAAGCACATAAAACATGATCAGTCAGCGGCACGAAGATTCAAATTGGTGGGACAGAGATCAGCTCCTGGCACTTAGCCCATCGACATTACGGTTCACTGGTGGACTTCTTAACAAAAGTTGGAGAGATTTCTCTAGCAACTGCTTTGCTGTTTTTGAGACGATCTACTCTCAGCCACGTCAAAAGTTAGAATGTTCGTTTTTTTTTTTTAAATGGCCACGGTTGACCTTTCTGTCTGGTTTTTGTTTTAGGCTCCGCCTACTTTTCTCCAGCCTCCAGCAATCCAGCTTGACCATACAATATCAATTATCCATTTCCATTGTTCCGTTTTCAGCTATCTCTAACTTTAATACGTAAGTTTAAATTGACACAGTAATTACAAATATAAATTCCTTATCTAATTTCGAATACACCTTAATTACTCTATACATTTGTACAACACAGATTTTAATTAAAAACACTGATCAAAGGAATGTGACTTTTGATCAGCATTTTTAAATGACTTTGTATAATTCTAAAAGGCTAAAATTTAAGCAAATACACCCGCAATGAAACTTTTAAATTAAGCTGCTATAAATTCACAAACCACGCACACACGAATATTATTTCATGCTTTGTGACATTTATGTCCGGAATCTTTACATATTTATTTACAAAACATAAAATATATATAGCTCAATTTTTTGTGACTTGAAATGGAAAAATCCCATTGCGGGCGAATAGTAGTTCGAATTACTGTACTTCAACACATGAAACTAAGATCGGTTCTTCGATCTGTCTGTTTCAATAGGGACTGCTAAATTTTAAGCAGTGCTATGATTCTGGTAGTAATCAGCCAAAACTATGCTTAGTTCATTATAAAACTTTTGAACTTCACTTTGACCTTTTCACAATATTCGATTAAAAGAGAAGTAAACATTTTGAATTAAAAAGTAATCATGTTGATTTGTTAATTTTTCAAAATTAATATTTTATAGTCTATATTTTAAAACTAAATCTTCAAATTTAGCTTATCTGTACTTATTTTAAGAATAGTAAAATTAATTGGATGCATGCATCTGGATATTAAATGCATAATAAATTTTGATTCTGATAATAATAATATTAAGATATTGATCATTCTAACATATATATATAAATTTCAGTTATATATTGTAAAATATATAACTTATGATGACTTTGGTATTTTATTTTGCAATATTCATTTACATTAATGAAAAGAGACTATTTTAATAGTAGTTTAAAATATCTCTTTAAATTTTTGAATTTGATTCTATGACTTTATTTTCCTGGAAAAAAAATCTCAAGTATGATTTGACATCTTTGTGTGTCTGTTCCTAACTGATTATATTTGATTTTCATCAGCCAAATAGGATAGCAGTCATTAGTATGTATGTATATATATATATGAAAAACAAAAAACACAAGTTAAAAACTTGCATACGCTTGTATTTATGGCAATAGATGGTGTTATACCAAAAAACACCTTCAAGCATTTGTTTACATAAACGTCAGAGAGAGTATTTCACTATCTCTAACTTAATTTCCACCTTCAGATCATGATTTCAAGCTATTTGCTATCGTCAGTGAAGGTGGAAATTAAGTTAGAGATAGTGAAATACTCGCTCTGACGTTTATGTAAACAAACGCTTGAAGGTGTTTTTTGGTATAACGCCATCTATTGTCATATATATATATATATAAATTGAAATAAAAATGTCTTACTTAATTCAGTGACAGCTTTGTGGTCTTCCACATGGTTTTTTGTTGCAGTTTTTAAATATAACATTAAAAAAAATTAAAGATGATTATATAAACTAGAACAAATACTTTAGAATAAAATATTACATTTAATAATAATAGGTATAATCACATGTAAAAAATAATTATTAAATGTGAAATTTTAAGATAAATAATATAGTGTTTGTTAAAAAAAATGTTTAAATTTAAGGGTCACTAGTAAGTTATATAAATTATCCTGAAAATGTTTATTATCATATGATCACCCATTCTTTAGGCTTACACAATCTGTTTTTCACAGAAGTAAAACACTCCATACAATAGTGCTACTCATAGAAAACCAGAGCCATTTCAGTGGATGCAGAAAGTTTTGTGCATACAATCCCTATGTTGTACCTACTCATCCAATATCCCAGACTAGTTTTTAGCTTGTGGCTTTCATCATAGAGGAGCCTTGGATCTGAGAGCACTGCACCTAGATCTTAGCATCTAATGCAACCCTCCAGCAGCCACCTTTTACTTTTTAGCTAAACATAAAGCTTTGATTCCAAAATAAAAACAATAATGTTTTCAAGTTAAGCCCATCCATGTGTATAGTTGTATAGATCTAAACTCAGTTAAGCAAAAATAATTTTGGTCTCTTTGAGTTTTTAATAACCTTAACCAATATAATCCTATTGGGCAGGGTTGGTATTAAGCCATCTGAAAATCACATGATCACCATTCTTTAGGGTTACACAACCTGTTTTTCATGGAGGCAAAACTATCCATAAAGTAGAACCACTCAGTGTAAAATAGTTTGAGGATATTAGATGACTAGTCACTAGATAGAGACATTATTCACAAACCTTCCCAAATCCATTGATTACTCTAGTTTGCACTGAGTAGGGTACTGTATGGAAGGTTTTGCCTCTGTGAATAACAGATTATGTAAGCCTAAAGAATGGTGATTTTGTGATTTTCAGATGGCTTAATACCAATCCTGCCCAATAGAATTATGGTGGCAATGGTTATCAAAGACTCAAAAACACTAAACATTATGGATTCTGAACTGATTTCAGATCTATACAACTATACAAGATGACAATATTACTTAAAAACATTATTGTTTTCATTTTGGACCCAGATCTTCATAGTTAGCTAAAAAGTAAAAGGTGGCATTTGAAGAGTAGATGCAGTGCTTTCAGATGAAATGCTCCTCACTGCTGAAAGCCTCAAGCTAAAAACTAGTCTGGGAATATCAGATGACTAGGCACTAGATAGAGATTGTATGCACAAACCTTTCTGCATCCATAGCTTACTCTGATTTGCACTAAATGATATTACTACATGGAGAGTTTTGCTTGTGAGAAAAACAGATTGTGTAAGCCTAAATAATGGTGATCATGTGATGACTGATGCTTTAATATGAATTGTTCCCAATAGGGTTATGGTGGTTATGGTTATTAAAGAATAAAGACACCAAAAAGTATGGATGCTGAATTGAGTTCAGATCTTGGAAATCATTATTGTGTTTTCATTTTTATAGTTCGCTAAAAAATAAAAGATTGTTGCTGGAGGGTTGCAATAGATCTTAAGATCTAGGTGCAGTACTCTCAAAGCCAAGACTCCTCACTGATGAAAGCCAGAAACTAGAAACTAGTCTGGGGATATTAGATGAGTAGGCACTAGATATTGGATTTTATGTACAAACCTTCCTATATCCATTGATTACTCTCATTTGCTTTGCCTCTGTGAAAATGTTTTTTTTATCAAGGAATGTATAAAATGTATTTAAAAACAACTCAATTAAACATACTAATGGAAAAAATAAATTTTAAATAGTTAAATTAAAAATAAGTTAATAAAAATAGAATATGCCTGCTTCAAAATACTAGAATTAATAACAAAGTAAAAATTAAAGTAGCTTTATAATTACTATGTTTTGTAAATATCTTTTAATGCTATTCTGTTTGTTTTAAAGGAAAAATTAAATAAAATGAGTTTATAAAGGTGTCAAAAATAAGAGATTATCAAAGGTGTGAAAAACAAGATCAAAAACGTTCATAACAAAAAGTCAATACCTACATATGATCAATTATTCTTGAAATAAGACAGTCTAAATTTATTCTTTTTTCACATTGCATCAAAACTCCATTATAGTGACTTGCTAGTAAAGATAAAAAAACTGCCAACTGCTTGAAATCTAATTTGGATCTCTGTGGAATCTAACTATGCATTTTTGAAGGAATATATAATCAAATTAAAGAAATAATGTCCAAACCTGAAATTGCAAAAAGAGGAGTTTTATAAAATACATTATAGCAACTTATAAGGAAAACAGGATTATGAATGGAATCATTTAATGGAAGCCTATAAATATTAGTCGGCAAAAAAGTCCTCACGATGAATTATAGAGAATTTCAGCTATAAAACATTTGCTCTATAGGTTAAAAAAGCTATCCTAATATATTAACTACTTTTTATTTTATGACTTCTTAGAATAGTATATATTTAATTCTAATAAACTATATTTTATATTAATGACTAATTAAAAAATAAAAGAATGTTAAAAAAAGTTAGCCACATTTTAAAGATGCCAAAAAAATTAGAGGGGGGGGGGTTAAAAAAACTTTTTTTGATCTTGTTTTTACATATAATATGACTTGTCAAAACTTTATTTTTAAATGATGCAAAATTATGGTAGAACTAGATGAAAATGATGATTTAACTCTATTGGAAGAAATAAAAATGTAATAAGAATAGGTTAAGATAAAAAAGCAAAATGTAGAAGATTAATCTGGTACATTAAAATAAAAAGAAGATAGTGAATTAAACGATATGAAGAAATTGTAATTAAACAAGTCAGATAAAAATAATAGATCAAATGGTCAAAGATAAACCTGATATATTAAAAGACAATGATAAGCTAAAACTAACAATATTTTCATAAAAGTACCTTTAGAGTTTTCTTGCAATGATATATATTGCAGAGACTTTGATCATATGGTGATTCTGAACTGAGATCAGACCCATATAAATATCTAGCTTGCTAGGCTGGGTTTGAAGACTTTACCGGTCTGAAAAATTCACGCTTGCAATCTGATAGAAACGTTTTGCATAAACACTTGAGAGTCAGTGTTTTAGATCTAGTTTCTATACTCTATCTCCCACTGAGGATAGCAAACCAGCTTGAAATCAGCTGATCTGGGAGTGAGCAAATGAAAGAGGTAGTTAATTTCTGACTCTTTTTTCGTTTATGTAAAACAAATCTTACACTTGTTCGGCGGTTTTGGTATAGCGCCATCTTTTGGACATAAATAACAAGTGATAGCAGGTTACGTGATTAACTTGTATTTGTTTTTTCATAAATGTACCTTTAGAGTTTTCTTGCAATGATATATATTGCAGAGACTTTGATTATATGGTGATTCTGAACTGAGATCAGACCCATATAAATATCTAGCTTGCTAGGCTGGGTTTGAAGACTTTACCGGTCTGAAAAATTCACGCTTGCAATCTGATAGAAACGTTTTGCATAAACACTTGAGGGTCAGTGTTTTAGATCTAGTTTCTATACTCTATCTCCCACTGAGGATAGCAAACCAGCTTGAAATCAGCTGATCTGGGAGTGAGCAAATGAAAGAGGTAGTTAATTTCTGACTCTTTTTTCGTTTATGTAAAACAAATCTTACACTTGTTCGGCGGTTTTGGTATAGCGCCATCTTTTGGACATAAAAAAACAAGTGATAGCAGGTTACGTGATTAACTTGTATTTGTTTTTTCATAAATGTACCTTTAGAGTTTTCTTGCAATGATATATATTGCAGAGACTTTGATTATATGGTGATTCTGAACTGAGATCAGACCCATATAAATATCTAGCTTGCTAGGCTGGGTTTGAAGACTTTACCGGTCTGAAAAATTCACGCTTGCAATCTGATAGAAACGTTTTGCATAAACACTTGAGAGTCAGTGTTTTAGATCTAGTTTCTATACTCTATCTCCCACTGAGGATAGCAAACCAGCTTGAAATCAGCTGATCTGGGAGTGAGCAAATGAAAGAGGTAGTTAATTTCTGACTCTTTTTTCGTTTATGTAAAACAAATCTTACACTTGTTCGGCGGTTTTGGTATAGCGCCATCTTTTGGACATAAATAACAAGTGATAGCAGGTTACGTGATTAACTTGTATTTGTTTTTTCATAAATGTACCTTTAGAGTTTTCTTGCAATGATATATATTGCAGAGACTTTGATTATATGATGATTCTGAACTGAGATCAGACCCATATAAATATCTAGCTTGCTAGGCTGGGTTTGAAGACTTTACCGGTCTGAAAAATTCACGCTTGCAATCTGATAGAAACGTTTTGCATAAACACTTGAGAGTCAGTGTTTTAGATCTAGTTTCTATACTCTATCTCCCACTGAGGATAGCAAACCAGCTTGAAATCAGCGGATCTGGGAGTGAGCAAATGAAAGAGGTAGTTAATTTCTGACTCTTTTTTCGTTTTATGTAAAACAAATCTTACACTTGTTCGGCGGTTTTGGTATAGCGCCATCTTTTGGACATAAATAACAAGTGATAGCAGGTTACGTGATTAACTTGTATTTGTTTTTTCATAAATGTACCTTTAGAGTTTTCTTGCAATGATATATATTGCAGAGACTTTGATTATATGGTGATTCTGAACTGAGATCAGACCCATATAAATATCGAGCTTGCTAGGCTGGGTTTGAAGACTTTACCGGTCTGAAAAATTCATGCTTGCAATCTGATAGAAATGTTTTGCATAAACACTTGAGAGTCAGTGTTTTAAATCTAGTTTCTATACTCTATCTCCCACTGAGGATAGCAAACCAGCTTGAAATCAGCTGATCTGGGAGTGAGCAAATGAAAGAGGTAGTTAATTTCTGACTCTTTTTTCGTTTATGTAAAACAAATCTTACACTTGTTCGGCGGTTTTGGTATAGCGCCATCTTTTGGACATATATATATATATATATATATATATATATATATAAATCTTCGTTTTAACATATATATATATATAGTAGAAGATCCATCTATTTGTAATGTAGAAATACATGGTTATTGTATGTAAGTAAACATTTGAAAAAAAAGGACAGATAAACATATGTACATAGTTGTATTTTTATATTGGACTATTTCCATCATCTAATATGTGTGTTGAATGTCTTTAGAAAAGTTTAATTTTTAGTTAAATATTCCAAATGCATTCAACTGTTTGTAATATCACAGCAAACAGGTTAGTATATGCACCAACTGTTAGTAATATCACAGCAAACAGGTTAGTATACGCACAATGTTTTGAGAGGTATTTTTGTCCCCTCTTCTTCAGGTGTAGCTGGCTTGACCAGTGACAGTACTAGCATGGGATTCAAACCTGGGTTTTTAGATTCTTGATTATTGAAATTTAAGGTAACACTCTAACCAACTGAGCCATCCTGCCAAAGGCAACAGTATGTAGTAATTTCATATACTTATCTATGAGGTTCCTCCTGATTTCTCCACTTTTTTCTCAGAGCAAAGTTGATTAGTGATTTCCATACATTATGTACAGTCACACTAGGTTGGCTTATGGGATCTTTTGCCATTGTCATGTGAGCAGCTTCTTTAAATTTTATTCTTTGTACGTTTTCTTCTTTATCCAATATTTTTGTATTTTCCCAATTGAACATATGTTCATTGGTCCATACATGGTCTGCTACCTTAGACACATCTGTTTTCTGATCTTCTAATCATCAGTTTATGTTCTTGCAAGTGCTTTTGAATGGGATGGATGGTCTCACCAATATATGTTCTTCCACATTCACATGGTATTTCATAGATGCAGTTTTTTTCTTTTCAGCATTTCAAGTTTAGGCTTTGTAGATGTTAGAATTTCTCATAGTGTGGTATGGCTCTGGAAAGCTGTTCTGATGTTATACTGATTGCAGATTTTCCTTAATTTGTCTGCTATTTTTGGAATGTATGGATACACTACAGTACCAATAATTGTCTTTTCTCTTGATGGTTCTTTTTGTTGTCTATTTAATGTTTTCTTAATAACAGCTGATGGATAACCATTTTTCTTAAGAATTTGTTCTATATAGATCTTTTCTTTTTCCAAATCACCAGTTTCTGAACAAACTTCTTTTGCTCTGTTCCACTGTGATAGTATAACTCCATGTTTTGTGTTTCTAGTGTGGTAGATGTATAGGCTAGGTATTTTCCTGTATGTGTAGGTTTTCGGTAAACTGCAGTTTTGATTTTGCCATGAGGGAGTCTTGTCACAAGAACATCTAAGAATGCAAATTTTTGTTCTTGTTCTGGTTCTATTGTAAATTTAATTTAAGAGGATATGTTATTGATGTGTGTCCAGAAAGTTTGTAGTAATGCTTCACCACGTGGCTATACAACAAATGTATCATCCACATAGTGAAGCCAAACTTTAGGTGGATAAGGAGTAGTTTTTATGGCTGTGGTTTCATGTTCTTCCATATAAATATTGCTAATCAGGGGAGACAATGGTGAGCCCATAGCCATTCCTTGATTTTATTGGAAGAATTCTGTGTTATATTGAAAGTAGTTTGTTTTTATACAGAAAGTTAATAGTTCCATTATGCTATCAATAGGAAGAGCTGTTCTTGTTTGTAAACTTTTATCATCATTTAACCTTTTTTTACAATAGACAATGCTTCTTCACATGGTACATTTGTGAATAAACTTTCCACATTAAAGCTTACCAGTAAGTCAGTTCTTTCAATTTTCATGTTCTTGATTAATTCTACAAAGTGTCTAGAATTCCTGACAAATGATTTGGTCTTGCATGCCAAAGGACTTAGAACTTTGAGAAGAAATCTTGCCAAATTCTGGCAAGGTGAATCTCTAGAACTAACAATAGGTCATAATGGAACATGATCCTTATGGATTTTAGGTAGACCATAAAGATGAGGAATTTTGCTGAAATATGATGTTATTTTACTCTTTTCTGAATCAGTGAAATACTTGTGATACTTTCTGAGTAATGCTTGTAACTTTGTTTCCGTACTTGGTATCGGATATTTTGCCACTTTTCTATACTGGCCAGCTGTGAGGAGTTCTTTTATTTTGTTGTCATAATCAGTTGTATCCATTACAACTGTTGCATTGCCTTTGTCAGCTGGGAGAATATTTATAGATTTATCTGCTTTGAGATATGTTTGACTGCAATTTTTGTTGCTTGTCAAGTGTTCTTTTTATTCTCCAGCGCAATTCTGCTGCTTCTTCTAAAGGCAATTTTTGAGTGACTTCCTCAGTGGCTGTCATTATATCTAATAAGGGGATATTAGATGGTGTTACAGCAATGTTAATCCTCTTTCAAGAACAGAAATTTCAGTATCTGTTTGATGTTTAGAACTTAGATTTTTAACAGATGAAGCTGTTACATTGCTTGGTACATTATGATTTTTGATATGCCCATGTAGGTTAGCAAGTTTCTTCTTTTGACATTCTTTTATTTTTCCATGTAATATAGAATATGATTTTCTTACTGCTTGAAAAACTCTCATGCAGTCATTGTGAGTAAGTTTATTTTTTAGAAGACATTCTACATTATTAATTGAATGCATTGTTTGATACTTTGAAAGACTCCCTCATGGCAAAATCAAAACTACAGTTTACCCAAAACCTACACATACAGGAAAATACCTAGCCTATACATCTAACCCACTAGAAACACAAAACATGGAGTTATACTATCACTGTGGAACAGAGCAAAAGAAGTTTGTTCAGAAACTGGTGATTTGGAAAAAGAAAAGATCTATATAGAACAAACTCTTAAGAAAAATGGTTATCCATCAGCTGTTATTAAGAAAACATTAAATAGACAACAAAAAGAACCATCAAGAGAAAAGACAATTATTGGTACTATAGTGTATACATTCATTCCAAAAATAGCAGACAAATTAAGGAATATCTGCAATCAGTATAACATCAGAATAGCTTTCCAGAGCCATACCACACTATGAGGAATTCTAACATCTACAAAGCCTAAACTTGAATTGCTGAAAAGAAAAAACTGCATCTATGAAATACCATGTGAATGTGGAAGAACATATATTGTTGAGACCAGCCATCCCATTCAAAAGTGATTGCAAAAACATAAACTGATGATTAGAAGAAAGAAAACAGATGTGTCTAAGGTAGCAGACCATGTATGGACCAATGAACATACGTTCAATTGGGAAAATACAAAAATATTGGATAAAGAAGAAAAGGTACAAAGAAGAAAATTTAAAGAAGCTGCTCACATGACAATAGCAAAAGATCCCATAAGCCAACCTAGTGTGACTATACATAATGTATGGAAATCACTAATCAACTTTGCTCTGAGAAAAAAGTGGAGAAATCAGGAGGAACCTCATAGATAAGTATATGAAATTACTAAATACTGTTGCCTTTGGCAGGATGGCTCAGTTGGTTAGAGTGTTACCTTAAGTTTCAATAATCAAGAATCTAAGGACCCAGGTTTGAATCCCATGCTAGTACTGTCACTGGTCAGGCCAGCAACACCTGAAAAAGAGGGGAGAAAAATACCTCTCGAAACGTTGTGCATATACTAACCTGTTTGCTGTGATATTACTAACAGTTAGTGCATATACTAACCCGTTTGCTGTGATAATATTAACATTTGTTTGCTGTGATATTACTAACAGTTGAATGCATTTGGAATATTTAACTAAAAAATTAAACTTTTTCTAAAGACATTCAACACACATATTAGATGATGGAAATAGTCCAATATAAAAATACAACTAGAACAACATCATCACAAACCTTCAGAAAAACACTAAGTATTTGGTATGGACCCGATACTATATTAAACTTTAGACATTATGAAAAACTATGTCTAAAGCTGGCCAAAGTAGAAAATCATTTAACTTTCCTATGTAAATGTAAATCAGAAGGGATTATTCCTAAAGGTTTGCAACTAAAACCTCCAATTCCCTCACAGAGAGCTGAGAAAATTACTCAGAGAGCAAGTGAAGCTTTGTTAAGACAAAGAATAAATGCTCAAAGATTTTCTAAGTATCAAACAATGCATTCAATTAATAATGTAGAATGCCATCTAAAAACTAAACTTACTGACTATGACTGCATGAGAGTTTTTCAAGCAGTAAGAAAATCATATTCTATATTACATGGAAAAATAAAAGAATGTCAACAGAAGAAACTTGCTAACCTACATGGGCATATCAAAAATCATAATGTACCAAGCAATGTAACAGCTTCATCTGTTAAAAATCTAAGTTCTAAACATCAAACAGATACTGAAATTTCTGTTCTTGAAAGAGGATTAAACATTGCTGCAACACCATCTAATATCCCCTTATTAGATATAATGGCAGCCACTGAGGAAGTCACTCAAAAATTGCCTTTAGAAAAAGCAGCAGAATTGTGCTGGAGAATAAAAAGAACACTTGACAAGCAACAAAAATTGCAGTCAAACATATCTCAAAGCAGATAAATCTATAAATATTCTCCCAGCTGACAAAGGCAATGCAACAGTTGTAATGGATACAACTGATTATGACAACAAAATAAAAGAACTCCTCACAGCTGGCCAGTATAGAAAAGTGGCAAAATATCCGATACCAAGTACGGAAACAAAGTTACAAGCATTACTCAGAAAGTATCACAAGTATTTCACTGATTCAGAAAAGAGTAAAATAACATCATATTTCAGCAAAATTCCTCATCTTTATGGTCTACCTAAAATCCATAAGGATCATGTTCCATTACGACCTATTGTTAGTTCTAGAGATTCACCTTGCCAGAATTTGGCAAGATTTCTTCTCAAAGTTCTAAGTCCTTTGGCATGCAAGAATGAATCATTTGTCAGGAATGCTAGACACTTTGTAGAATTAATCAAGAACATGAAAATTGAAAGAACTGATTTACTGGTAAGCTTTGATGTGGAAAGTTTATTCACAAATGTACCATGTGAAGAAGCATTGTCTATTGTAAGGAAAAGGTTAAATGATGATAATAGTTTACAAACAAGAACAGCTCTTCCTATTGATAGCATAATGGAACTATTAACTTTCTGTATAAAAACAACATACTTTCAATATAATACAATTCTTCCAACAAAATCAAGGAATGGCTATGGGCTCACCATTGTCTCCCCTGATTAGCAATATTTACATGGAAGAACTTGAAACCACAGCCATAAAAACTACTCCTTATCCACCTAAAGTTTGGCTTTGCTATGTGCAAGATACATTTGTTGTATGGCCACATGGTGAAGCATTGCTACAAACTTTCTGGACACACATCAACATATCCCCTTCAATTAAATTTACAATAGAACCAAAACATGAACAAAAATTGGCATTCTTAGATGTTCTTGTGACAAGAATCCCTCATGGCAAAATAAAAACTACAGTTTACCGAAAACCTACACATACAGGAGAATACCTAGCCTATATATCTAACCACACCAGAAACACAAAACATGGAGTTATACTATCACTGTTGAACAGAGCAAAAGAAGTTTGTTCAGAAACTGGTGATTTGGAAAAAGAAAAGATCTATATAGAACAAACTCTTAAGAAAAATGGTTATCCATCAGCTGTTATTAAGAAAACATTAAATAGACAACAAAAAGAACCATCAAGAGAAAAGACAATTATTGGTACTGTAGTGTATCCATACATTCCAAAAATAGCAGACAAATTAAGGAAAATCTGCAATCAGTATAACATCAGAACAGCTTTCCAGAACCATACCACACTATGAGGAATTCTAACATATACAAAGCCTAAACTTGAAATGTTGAAAAGAAAAAACTGCATCTATGAAATACCATGTGAATGTGGAAGAACATATATTGGTGAGACCAGCCATCTCATTCAAAAGCGCTTGCAAGAACATAAACTGATGATTAGAAGAGAGAAAACAAATGTGTCTAAGGTAGCAGACCATGTATGAACCAATGAACATACATTCAATTGGGAAAAGACAAAAATATTGGATAAAGAAGAAAAGGTACAAAGAAGAAAATGTAAAGAAGCTGCTAACATGACAATGGCAAAAGATCCCATAAGCTAACCTGGTGTGACTATACATAATGTATGGAAATCACTAATCAACTTTGCTCTGAGAAAAAAGTGGAAAAATCAGGAGGAACCTCATAGATAAGTATATGAAATTACTACATACTGTTGCCTTTGGCAGGATGGCTCAGTTGGTTAGAGCGTTACCTTAAATTTCAATAAAGAATCTAAGGACCCAGGTTCGAATCCCATGCTAGTACTGTCACTGGTCAGGCCAGCAACATCTGAAGAAGAGGGGAGAAAAATACCTCTCGAAACATTGTGCGTATACTAACCTGTTTGCTGTGATATTACTAACAGTTAGTGCATATAGTAACCTGTTTGCTGTGATATTATTAACATTTGTTTGCTGTGATATTACTAACAGTTGGTGCATATACTAACATGTTTGCTGTGATATTACTAACAGTTGAATGCATTTGGAATATTTAACTAAAAATTAAACTTTTCTAAAGACATTCAACACACATATTAGATGATGGAAATAGTCCAATATAATAATACAGCTACAACACCATCATCACAAACCTTCAGAAAAGCAATATGTACATAGTGTTGTATATTGCAATTTACCATTTCCTCTTTCATTAAACAAGATTTAATGGAATTAGAGACTTATCTTTTTCATGGCCATATATTTTTTATATTAATTATATTTTCTGTTATACTATTATTTTATAATATATAGGGTATATGAGCACAGATTTTTACACGACCCACCACTCTCCACACTATCTCATAACACTGTTACCCTTAAACACATATATGTTGAAAAGATAAATAATTACCAATATACGTATTTCCTGCTAAACCAGCAATCATCAGTTGGTCCAGATTACCATCTCTACACATATATGCTATAAGTGCTCAGATATACATTATATAAATTTTAACTTTCACATTAAGGATTAAATTTTAGTCATTTTAATAGAGTGAAATACGACTTACGATTTATAAAGAAAATAATTACACTTATATCCAAATATTTTATATGCGTATTGATTACTCATATTTACGCAGATACATCCATGGTAAATTGATGTAATGGAATCACAGGAAGCTATATCAACTGGCTAGCCGGTGAAATTGTTGTGTTGATTAGAATGTCATATTAAATTAAGTATTTAGAATATCAAGAATTACGGTACCATTTCTCATTGTAATACGGTCATTGGTTATATCAATAATACATGAAAAAGAGAGGCGAATAATTTATAACTCAAAACATTATATTATAGACTAATCTGTGGGTTATTAATAACAGTTGTATGTATTTAGATGTGTTTGGAAAAGTACACATTGTATTAATTTTTCAAAAAAACATTTGACAATTAAATTAGAAAGTAAAATTATTCCAACTTAACAATGTAAGCAAAACGCCATCATCACAATATTCGTACAAATACTATACATCTTTAAGTATGTGTATGCGCGCGCGGCAGATTGTGGATCCACAAATGAAAATAAATTTGTGACATTAAATTTGTGATTATTACATTTAATAAAGCGATAAATAACACTTGACTAAATTACTGATAGGCAAAAAAAATAGTTATTTCTTTAATTTTAAGATGTATTATTATGCTTTTAAAATTGATCCTGCTATTACACATATATTAAACTCTGCAGTAATAATCTATTTATCAAAATAAATAAGCACTTTACCGTAATAAGGTAACACAATTATTTCTTATAAAAATACAAAAATTAATTATTGAAAATGATCTCATCTATAATATTTATTACAAGTGAAGTTAGACCTACCACTGGTTTTATTGTAAAATACTTTATAAAGAAAAGAAATGTATGATTAAATAAAATAGTCTTCTATATTTGACAGCGGGAACACTTGAGTTGATCGACCAAAACAATATATTTGTGTAAGGTGCAAGTATGCATATGTGTGTGTGTTAAGCAGTGCTGGAAAGGCAAGACTTGTTATTTAAAGTTTATTATAAAAATAAAATTTAAGCAACAAATAAAATTGTAATTAAATTTTTAACTAAACCAGGAATCATATAAAACTTATATATATAAAAAAAGAGTTTATCAATAACATTTATTTATAAAAACATTTAATCTTTAAATATTAAATAAACAAATAAATATATTTTAATACTTTATATTTAAAAGTAAATTTAATGAAAAAAAAGCTTTAAGAATAAAAATAAAAACACAATAGTATTATTCTACAAAAGCAGATAAACGGTTGGATAAAAGGAAAACCCAGCACTTTATGATAATAAATAAATGACATAAGAAATCTTGATAAAAATATTTTATTAAATACATATGAACTTAAAGGATGACTTTTATTAATAAATAAAAAAACTTATGCACAATATTATCATACACATTGTGTATAATTAAAAGATGCCTTCATGTATGATGACAAAAATATATTCGAAACACTGGCATTAAGCAACAAATAATTAAGTCTTAATTTCTTGCCAATATTTATTTCCATACATTAAATAGTGTCATATCTTTAGAAAATGTTCTTTTATCAGATTATTTCAAAACAATTTGACGTTGTTATTTTTTTTTTTTAAGTTAAGTCTGATCCATAATGTTTTTCAAATACTTATAAACTTCATCCTAGCATTTCTTACTTATGACTTTAGAGTTTAATTTGAAATAAAATATTTATATTAATAGATGTTTTTTATCTGCTCCATAATGTCAAAAACTTATTGCTATTATACTTATAGGTATTAATTATAACAAGTATAGTTTATATGTCTGGAGTTATGTAATTGTATAAGGGATTTCCATTCAGACATTCAATCTCCTTTCAGCTATCCAATATATCTCATACAACAGATGCACACGAACACACACACAAGCATAAAAGATAAATGATCTTAATATACAAATTTCATTCTGAACAAGCACTCATCAGTTAGTCCAGGTCATCATCCTCCACAAATATATAAAATCAGTGCTCAGTTTATATTAATGTGATGATCTGGAACAGCTGATGAGTGATGGTTCAGTACGAAATATCTATACCGGGGATCATTTATCTTTTACGAATATGCGTGGTCGTGTGCATCGGTTGTATGAGATAGATTGGATAACGGAAGGGAATTTGAAATCTGTGTTAAAACTCTTTATCTAATTACATAACTCCATGTATATAAATTATACTTGTAATCAATCAAACATTATAGTTTTCAAATATATATTATAACATTAACGTTATCTTACACAATTTAGCCAAATTAAAAAAGAACTCAGACATGTGTAACTAGATAATAAAAGAATAAGAGTATATATGCAATAAAGGCTTGATACACAATCGAAGCGACAATAACTGCATTTTAGCTGCAATATGTCACCAATTTATTAATAAATAAAATAATCAATTGTATTTATTAAGAAGAAATGGTGCATTTGAATTTGTTGTTGCTAATTTTAATTGTAATCTATATTATAATATTTGTTATTATAAAATTAAAATACAATATTCACGTATAAGATTGTGATAGCGTAAAAATTGTTAAGTCATTACGTCAGCTAATTCATTATTCTGTGAACTGAAAATTATAATATATTCGTAATAGTAGAATTCATTATTTGCTGTGAATAAAACATATAAAAAGTTAATTCAAAATAATTATTCTACAAATAATACATATATATATAATTATTTATTCTTTATAAATACTTAATATTGCTCTTTATTTTCACCTTTCATTATATAATGCTGACAAATATATTTTTGACAATATTTAAAGTAATCTTTCTCTTTGCAAATGGAAGTTTTCAAATTTTGAAAGTTTTTCTTACAAGTATAGGTTTCCCTCAAAGTTTTAATCCTATAGCAATAATATGCTGAAATTTATTTTAATTTTTTTTTTTTTCCTGAGTTATATCTATAATAATAAATGTGTTGCATTTCAGTTTATCCAAATCTTTTACTTCAATAGAAGAGCTTTTGACTCAGGAGCACTTATCATAATTGAATATAACAAGCCAGACTATATGACATGATGAGGTTCTATATCTAATTTTGTACATTCAATTATTTTTTAAAGAGTAGACAATAAGTCAATTACTGTTTGTATTTGGAAAATTTTATATAAGTACATGATAAATGAATTTCTTACACTGACATTTGAAAACGTAATAATAAGTCACAGTTTTCTATGTTTTCTCAGCTTAGTTCCACTATTATTATTTTTTTGGAGACACTTTGGCTGTATCTTTAGGAACTTATCTTATTTACCATTGTAAAATACATGATTCACATGTTCAGCTAACATACTGAGAACTCATTTTAACTCAATAGACAATAAGTAAGATTGATCCTGATGTTATTCTGAGTTTTTGGTAATCCGCACATTAATTGTGCTGGCATAAAATCTAAAGCAATGCTACATGTTTTTTGAACAATATGTTAATTTGTTTACCAACGTTTATCTTGTTTTTCAAACATTATTTCCCTCATTCTTTCATATAATTTAATTTAAAATTGGACATAAACAAAAATAATTTTACTTGAAAGTATATTTTTATTCTTCTAAACTTATAACATTTGATAAAATCCTGTTGCTATATTTGAAAGGTAATAGTTTTTACATAAATTAATTATTAGAATAAAAAAAAACTAATATATTTACAATAAAAAAATTATTTCATAACATTTAATTCTCATAAAAAATTAATTTTAATAATATTTGCTTACCAATAAATTACATTGTAACCTTTTTACTATTGATTACATGTCATTCCAATGATGAGCTTTCGTTTGAATTTAATTTATAAAAATCTAAATTTTTATAATATTTAATATTGTGGTAAATACATGTAAACAACAAAATTATTTAAAAATTTATTCTGTTTTAAATTTGTTATAAGAAATATAAAAAAAAAATATTATGCTTGGGTGATCAATTTAAGTTACTCTGTTGTTTATGCAGTCGTTTCAATTCTTAAAAAAAAAAAAAAAACATTAATAGATTTAAAAATGGAATTTGTTTTCAATAATAAAGTAGTATTGAAATAAAGAAAAATATATAAAAAATGGAAAAAATAGGCTTTCAAATTAAAATGAAACTCACTTCTTGCTAATATTAAAGATGTTATTAGCTTATATTGTCATATGGGTATATTGTCATATGGGCTTGGATTGAAAACATTAGGGTGTTTTCAGTTTAAGACTTATAGATTTGTAGTTAAATGAAGATAAAAGGTGGTTGCTGGAGGGTTGCATTATATCCTAAGATCTAGGTGCAGTACTCTCAGATCCAAGGATCCTCACTGACAAAGACCACAAGCCAGAAACTAGTATGGGGATATTGGGTGAGTAGGTACTAGATGGGGATTTTATACACAAGCCTTCTGGCATCCATTGATTACTCTAGCTTGCTGTGTGTGGCAATAGGTATAGTGAGTTTTGCCTGTTTTAACAACAGTTATATACACACATAAAAATAGGTGGTGGTCATGTGATGTTTATTGGCTTAAAACCAACCTTGCCTAATAGGATAGTGGTGGCTATGGTTATTAAAGAACCAAAGAAACCAAAATGTATGGGTACTAAACTGGGTTCACACCCATATGACTATATAAACTAATGGGGATGGATTGAAAACATTAAGGTGTTTTCAGTTTAAGACTCATAGTAGTTAAATGGAGATAAAAGGTGGTTGCTAGAGGGTTGCATTAGATCCTAAGATATAGATGCAGTGCTTTCAGATCCAAGGCACCACACTGACAAAGGCCACAAGCCAGAAACTAGTCTGGGGATGTTGGATGAGTAGGCACTAGATGTGGATTTTATGCAGAAACCTTCTGGCATCCATTGATTACTCTAATTTTCTGTGTATGGCAATATGTATAGTGAGTTTTGTCTGTTTTAAAGTGTAAAATGCCAGAAAATGATGAAATTGCAATTGATATCTTAAAAGTAGCAATTGAAGAAGTATACAAAATGTTGATAAACTTATACACAATATGTCTAAATTATAAAGATGTATCAGATGATTGGAAGAATGCAATAGTAATAATAATACTTAAAAAAAAGAGGATAAAAATATTAGGTCACAAACCTATCTTTTTTATCAGTTCTAAAAAAAATGTAGCGTTTTTTCAATATAACTAATCATAACAAGAAACTCTATTTAAAATCAATTTGAGCACTATAATCACACCTAAGTGTTGAGGGACGTTATGAAAAAAAACAATACATATAAATTGTCATTATGTTTTTGATTTGTTCTTTAAGAATAATATTTTACTTTAACTTTCTGATTAACATTTAGAAAAATATAGCACTAAGGATAAGCTTATATGATAATACTAAGAATATTAACAGTGAGAAGGGTATATACAGGTTGATTTAATACCTCCAAAATCTTTTGGAAGAGTTTTATAAGTAATATCTTGTGAAATAAAATAAAATCCTATGAAGTAAAAATACTTGGAGATTAAATTACTGGGCTTTTGCAGTTGCTAATAATTGCTTTTGTAAATAATGCTTCACAACTTCAGGAAAAGTTGCACTAAGAATTAAGCCATGTTTAATGGGTTTTATCAAAAATAGAAAATAAAGATAGATAATATGAAGTAAAAGAAGCAATTAATTAGAAATATTTTAATCAGATTATTAATATAGATGAAAACATAATAAATGAAATAAATCATAGAAGTAAACTTGGATGAAATACTTTTAGGGGAAATAATTTTTATCAATTCCTATTTACGAAATTGAAATCCTAGAACACTTAACAAAAGAACAATAGGGTGACTTGAGATTACACATGTAAGTATTGGCAGATATATGTTGGACGTAACAAGAAGAGAATAAAAATAAATACATGAGTGATAGAACAAGCATATATCACTGATATTATCGAAAAGTTAAGGAATGAACAGTTGCAATCTTAAAATAAATCAACTTCTATCTAGTACTAAGAACATATATGAATAGCTGACTAATCCTCGATATTTTATGTGTTTGAAAAATATTAGTTATGATTGTATTTATCCAGTTCGCAATTTCAGACAATTTAGATATAAAATCGTTGCGTTTTTTCTCGACTTACTAAAGTGATAGGTGAGTACTTGCAAAAAATATTATTTCCGAAAATTAATATATGTTCTCACAGCAATATATTTAATAGCTATATTTATTTAAAGATTTGTTACTTTTTATTGAACATTCTGGAATGGATGTGGACTTAAATTTGGTTTGTTTGTTTTTTTAACAATAGAGAAAATGTATTATATAATGTTTAGGATTCTAGAATATATAAAGTGAAAATGTACAATTTTTCAAAATATAAAATATAAAATAGAATTCTAAAGCATTAAATAAATACAATATTTATAATAAAAATATCAAAAATATATGTGAAATTATATATATATTAAAAAAATAAAAGTATAACTTATTAAATTTTATCTTGCATAAAAAATCTAAAATGCCCGTATATAGTATAGATATGTGCATTTGGAAATAAATATTTAAAATACAAAATATACTTTTTAAAATATTAAGTATAAATTATATATTATAAAACTAAAAGCATAAAATATTATATCTATGAAATATAAATAATATCAAGAACTTGAATTCTTCTAATCTTTCAAAAGAATGTATATCGTAAAACCTGACGAATTAAGATATGTCAATATATATATAATAAATTAAAAAACAATAAATTACTTTTGAGATTTTATTGACCAACAAAAAATTAATTTTTTAAATTAACTGAAATATGTAACTGAAAAAAAAAAAAAACAGTTTTAACATATTTTTTCTGTATGAATTTTTTTTTTTAAAAAAAAAGAACTGATCCGGTTCAGTTCTAATTTCATGGAACTGGAGTTCTATCTGCTATCCATTAAAAAATAGGTGAAAAACAATTGCAATTAATCATTAGACATCAAATGCTTTTGTATCAGGGTCCATCACATAAAATGTAAGTTACTCTTATGCAAATACAAATCAAGAAAATGCTCGATGTGTTAAAATTATTAGAAATTTTCATTTTCTATTGTAATTTGAAACGGTGAGCTGGTTAATTCTAAGATTTTGTAAGAGCATTAAAATCTTGTGAATCAAAATGTGAATACATTTTCATTTGGTTATTATATTAATAGATGAAATTAGTATTTGTTACTGAAATGGTAAATCTGACTCAGATTTGCCATTTCACGGTCTGACCCACCTAATTATTTATTTACTAACATTTTCTTTTTTTTATTATTCTAAAAAAAAACATTTTTTAAACATTTTTAACTATCCTGAATAAATCCTATAATTTATTTTTGATCGTAATTGTACTAACACTTATTCTATTTTATTATTAAAAGAAAAAATTCAAATAATTAACTTTGAATTTTTTTTTTTACATATTTTGGATATACTGTATATGTTTAAAATGCTTTATTTTTAGTTCAAGAATTCAAGATGGCCTTTGTGAAAAGATTTGTACCTCGATAAGAAGTTTAAAATAAATGTTTAAATTAAAAGCATTGATAAATTACCAAAATCCATTCACTGTGGAATCTCTATTCATTAATTAGTAGAGATTCTACATTGTTATCTAAATTAAAAACTAATATAATTATAATCAATTCCAACATAAGACCTGATATGATTTTCTCACTTGAAAATGCCATTCATAATGGGTTTTTTTCAATAATAAGGCTTTCTACCTTTGTCCTTTATTCCATATAGATAGTGAGATGCAAAACTCTCATGGAATTACCCCCACCACAAATCATACCATTGTTTTATCAAATGCTCAAAAAAATCAAGAAACGTGACCAGCTCCTGGCCTCCAGTAAAGTCTTTGATGACACCTGGTCTTTAACTGCTCTTTCCTTTTCCTGATTATCAACTCCCACCTACCCAGCATTATAGAAAAGGAAATTCTAAAAGAAAATATTCATGTTTATATAAAAATGCTTATTCCATTAAACAAGTTCTTAGAATCTCATCACTATACCTAACCACATAAGAGTATAACAATTGTACTCTCATAACAAAATCTAGCCAGATGACAAATAGAACATTATACAATCATATTATTGTACAATTTATTCATTTATCTATCCTTTATTAGTATGTAATCACTATTTATTGTTAATAAAATTTTTGTTGAAATGAAAACTAATATAAAATTAGATTGAAATATATTAATCCTTATCAAGGTACAAACTTTCTAAAATTAGAATAAAAACAATTGCCATTGTTTTCTAAAATATCACCTGAGGCAGTAGGGAATAATAGAGAGTGACCAGTGACCAGAGAACTAGACAGAGAACAGACAGAGTTGTAGAAAGCACGCTATGATGATTGAGGAGTAAAACAGGGTAATCACTGCCCTTTCCCTCCTGAGACCCAAAATCTTCCGTTATGCTGCTGCCAGAACATGCCATCAACTGCCATAAACCATCAATGTTCACCCATAGAACTCATTCCAGAGAGCACCAAGGTAGTCATCCAGATTTGACCAAAGTATTATTAGAATGTAAATATAATTCCGTAAAGCTTTAAAATGTCAAAAGTTAATGTTTATTAAGGATTTTTTTTAACTGTCTCTTTAACCTGTTCTTTTAAATTATTTATAGTGTTCTTCCTTTTTGATAAACTCAAGCTCACAATAATTTTCTAATATTTTAATTGAATATGAATTTATTTGTTTTATATTAATTTTAGCATGAGATTATTTCATGCTTTGATTTTTTTTGTATTTCAACAAGCTTCACTCGCGGGAGGCTCAGAGTAATTTGCTAAGAGTGCAAATTATGTTTTATTAGAAGGAGTTTGGGAAAGAACAATTTGATTTTAAAAGTAAAGTAAGTTGATTTATTTTCATGAGTGAGGTTGTGTCGAATATACATATATGTTTCTAAGCAAATCTACCATAATTTCAAATAAATTTACTATAGATTTCCCGGAATGGGATTTATGATTTTTTTATTTCTGTAATTCAAAATAGAATAAAATATGCTATAGATTTTTGACTTTGTAACAGCACTGCTGGATAGCGTCAGTTAATTATCATGCATTTTTTTAAGTTAGGAAAAAGGGAAGGGGGGATTTTTTCGAGAATTAAATTCCCTTATTTCTATAAGTATGTTTTTTTTTTTGTATGTTAAATATTTATATAAAGTAGTTGTTTACGCAGGTTGTTCTCTATGCAGTATTAGATCATTTTAAGGCTATATAATTATAATTCATTCCTATTTAATAATTATAAGATCTCGGGTAAATAAAGAATGCTTGGAGTCTCATGAACAGACCTAAAACGGTCATAGATTTTGTGATTTGGAGTTAGCTTCTGTTCTTCACATATGCCTGTAAAACGGACACCATGTTTGAGATAGAGATGGTTTGTCAGCAGAATTCGTAGAGGCGAATATGAGGACTCTCTGTAATTCCTATCTCCTATTGATACATGGACATAAACTGTGGATGTATCAATTTTCCTTTTATTCTTCATTGGAATAGACATACGAGTGTCCGTAATCCGGCTTGTATTTTCTTACTTACATTTCTTCTCTCCATTTTGCATTCATATATTTATTAACCCAACATTATTTTGCTTTTATTTTGCCTATCTAATACGTAAGCCATAGAGAAATGATTCTACTGAAAGGATCTTCGACCTGAGTAATCGACTCTTTTGTTCGTTTACGTAATTAGTTAAAATCGTTTGGTTTTTGCTAATTCATGGTATATTTCATTATAGGTATGATTTTAGTTGTAAGTCCAACTAAAGAGACTTGTTTGCTTTGATAATTAATTGATATATTTTTTTATTATAATTGCTTACAGTTTTAAAGTTGGTTATAAGCTATGCCAGCAAGGTCCACTAATGTCATAAAACATTAGTTGTTGAAAATCCAAATTATTAATTTTATAAAGATAAATCTTTTTTTTTATATATATGTTAATGGAGTAAGACGTCAAATTAGTCTTACTACAATCGTCTATTTAATTAATATTTTGTTCAATAGAAATGTTTTTTTAAGTCATTCTTATATATGTGCGTTAGGCAGATGTTTAAATCTATCGCTATATTATAAGCTTGTAATACACGGGAAATTTTGAAATCCGTAGTCATTTAGTTATGAAATATTTTTTGCTATTTAAAAAAAAAAAGAGAATAAATGTGAACAAAATGAAAGATGTATAAACTTCACAAAATAAGTTGTACAAAGTCAATAATGTCAATGCTGACCGCTAATAAAAAATAAAGTCGTCAGGAACTCATATAATTATGAAGTTAATTTAAAAATTGTATTTTTGTTTTTTTTTGAGCTTGAGTTTAAACTAATGTAAAATAATTAATGTAGAATGTCCAATGATTTTAAATATATATATATATATATAACTAAAACAAACTTCCAGTGTTCTCGAATCATTTTATTTACTTTTATTTTAAATAAATTTTGACTTTTAAATATACCTATCAACCAATAACCCAAGTTCTCATTTAAATGTAATAAAATTGAATCTCATGCTTTAAGGCCCAGCTGCCGGCACAGTAGAAATAAAGGAATTTGATCGTATCGTCGAGAAAGGCTATTGATTAGATCTTTGACCTGGGGATATAGGTAAATAGGGCAGAATTCACGATGTACTGATTTATCTATCTTGTACATGGTCAGACTCAAGGTACTTTACCTGTATTCAGGGGTTTGTTGGATCAATGTGTGTTTTTCGACAAATCAAGAAAATGCTCGATGTGTTAAAATTATTAGAAATTTTCATTTTTTATTATAATTTGAAATGGTGAGCTGGTTAATTCTAAGATTTTGTAAGAGCATTAAAATCTTGTGAATCAAAATGTGAATTCATTTTCATTTGGTTATTATATTAATAGATGAAATTAGTATTTGTTACTTTATCAACATGAAGTCTTTGCAAAATTTAATCTAGTTTATTTAATCAATAGTTTATCCCCATCACTCTAATGGCTTCTTTATTTTATTCACACATCTTGCATATCTTGTATATCTCCGTCTTTGAAAATTCTCGGATTCATTTTAGAACTTTAAATGTTCATCAAATATTGTCTTTTCTTTAATAAGTTCATCCCATCTGATTTGATTTGAAAGTGTCTTTATTATTGTTTGTTTAGACCAAGTCTAGCACACACAAGTAAACAAACAATAAACACATCTAGTCATACTTTTTTATGTAAAGTTATTTCTTCCAAAAACATATTTTCCAATTTAACATTATGATTAATTCTATTCATTTTGTTTTTAGATATGTTAATATTACGAAAGTAATAATCAGATAATAATAATAATAATAATAATAATATAGGCGGCACCACCATCTGAGAAGGCATGCCAAGCTCATCGTCCTAAAAGAAAACTCAGTAAG
>JAQFVV010014604.1:0-31959 GCA_028023455.1 Epiperipatus broadwayi
TTTAGTTTTAAAATACTTTTTCTTTAATAAAGTTTTATTTTAATAATTTTTCATTATCTGTGCGATTTAATATATAAGAGTTTAAGATGATATTTAATTTCAATTTTTAATTCTTAAAGAAAATTTTTAAATGCAAACTTTTTAATTTACTTTCATGTTTAATAAATAAAAAAAAAACAATGTAACGAACGTCTGTGCTCGTTACAATATATATAAACAGTTTTTGGTGTGTACATACTCCTGGGTCTCGTTTTATGCGGATTATTTTAATGCGATTTTGAAGTTATGTGATTCATGTTTCTTCTTAATATCTTTCATATTTCACTATATTTATTAGATATCAAGAAATTTAAATTATTAATAACTTATTTTGACTTGAAATACTTTTTTTTTCAAAAATATAATGTTATATTAGCAGTAGCATTAAGAATATGACCTAAAAATTATTTAAAATTTTAGCTTCTATGTAAATAACCTACTTACTTATACTAATGAGTAAATAATAATAATAGATTTATATGTATGTATTGAAATATCACAATAAATATTCAAAAATTTTAAACTTTTAAAAAAGTATTTTGTTAGATATTAACAGAAATAAATATTTTTTTAGATTTTAAAAATAAATAATAACGAAGATTTTATTGATTTTATAAACTGAAAATAATCTTTCTAATGATAAATGTATGTATAATTTTTTTTTTGTTTTGATTATAATCTCATTTTTTTTAATATGGAAACAGAAAACCATAACACAGCTGAAGACTAAAAGTGGTGCTAGATGTATAACACATTACGAATCTGATTTTTACTAGTTCACAAATGAACGCATACTTGTAAACAGCGGTAATGATTAAAATATGTATGAAAAAATGTAAAATTAAATACTGTAGTTAATAAAAAAAAGTAAAAAAAGTTTGTCTTGTATTAATTTTTTTCAAATATTTTTTATTAGTCATACTTTTATTTCCTTATTTTTTTAATGCAAATTTTAAAGTAATTTTTTTCTTGTTGCTTTGCTTTTATGTGACTTTGAAAATTACTGGAACATATCCCCCATTTTTCAAGGTAAGTTACATTTATTTTTGTGCAATTTCTTTTGTGTGCATTTTCTGAGGAACCTATCTACCACATAAAATGAGACCCAAGTGTATATAAAAGTATATTTTTATTGTTTTTTGATATATTTTAATATATAATAATAATAGTATATTGAAGTGTTTTAAAACCCTCCTTTTTTTTGTACTTTCATAAGTTAAATGTTTTATTGTAAGAATATTTAATAATTTTAAGTCGGAAATATTTAAATTTCCATTTCATTTAAATAATCATGTATGTGTGTTCAAGATTGCAAAAAAATATTATTGATAAAAAATATTTTTCATAATTAAATATTATGTATATTTATTTTATAGTTCGCATATTTTATTTTAGATTATGCAATACCAAAGAAAGTTCTAGAGAGTAATTAAAATAACTCTGAAACTTATAAATAAAGAATATTCTAGATTTAATTTAAAAAGGATAATTAATAGAATTAAAATCCCTTAGCAAACATAATGTTAATGGAAATTATATCTTTTGAATCTATTTCCATTCTTGAAATATATTAAAACAATACTCTCCAGAATTTGTTGTATTATCATTAAAAATAAAGAATAGGTGCATTCAGGCCACTTAATGGACATCTGGTCCTCATCAAGCAGAAAGAGAATATTTGAGAAAGTCTTGCTAACATATAAATAGAACCAAAATTTTAGGCTCTCTTTGTGCACCATTTTAATCAGTGTTGCAGAATGGATCCACATCAATCAAAATCTTGAAATAAGAATTCGGAGTAGAGGCAATACATTTATAAACCATTAAATTACTTAATGTCCAATATTAATAAGATTCCATGTGGAATTTACTATTAAGTAGGAGCTAACTTCAAATCTCATTCTTTGATATCTTTTAATTTTTGTAAAAAAATTAATGTTGGATCAGGTATAACTGACTTGAAGATTAGGAAGCATCTGACAAGCCATAGACAGAAAGTGATGAAAGTTGGTGTTGTAGTGCTAGTTATAATATTTCTATAAATTAATGATTCTCTTTCTTTTGTAAAATTTAATGCACGAATCTATCACTTTATTTTTTTTATGCCTTTCTTTAATGGGTTTCACAATTTTTATTTTTAATATTTTAAATGTGGCAACCTTTTAATTTCAATATTATAAATTTTTTATGATTTAATTTAATATGTTAATAGTTCAATCTAGCGAACCACTCCTAAATTTTCTTATTAGATATCCTCAATATTATGGGATGTTAAATCGTAAATGTAAGCTTTTTTACCTAATTAAAAGTTCACTTGATTGAATAAGATTTTTAAGCTTGTTCTATTTGCTTAGTGGCAGATTATTCACTACTACATTTAATATATCAATTTAATACCATGTTCACGCTATTGATTTTATTTTTATATTATATTTTAAAGTAAACTTAATGTCCTTATCTTTGCTGTTTTTTTTTAATATATGGTCAATCATTTGTCCATCATGCCATTTAGCATGGTGATTATTTTATGGAATTATTGGTTAGCATATTAATATTTGTTTAATGAAGGGAACAATATTCCCTCTTTTATGTTTTGACATCCTAACCAATATTAAAGGTCATTTGTGTACCTTTCGAGAGAGATCAAATTATGTCATATCATTATGCTAGATTCTATTAAATTACAAGGGACTTAATTCACATATCACGTCATTAAGAACCTGATTTATTTTTTTATTATTAGCATTGCTTGGCTTAGATATCATTATGAAATTTCCTCATCTTGCTTTGTCAAACTTAAAACCCGGTGGACCAGGATTATCTTACTTATGGAATATCCTTGAATGGGGTTTGGAAGCACCGACTCCAGGATACTGTCAGATTGTCATTTAGGTCCTGCATGGGTTAATACTGGAAATAACTGGAACCATGGAATTCCTATGCAATCACCTTTTTTTCAAATGCCGACCTGTCACGTGTACAGACACCTTTTGTATACTTAGATAATTGATGAAGCATTCATCCTAAAATGGATTCAACCTTTTCTATCATTATCATTTAGTCAGTACCTCAATTCTTGTTTAATATTCTTATATTTGCCCATTTTAAATCTGTAAGACGTAATGCTGTGATTTCTAAATCCGTCTCACATTTTCATTTATATTATAAGTTAGGGAATGTCATTTTAAAGCATATTTAAGCTGCCCACCCTCTCACTGAAACAATGTTTGAGTGTGCTAACAAACAATGCTAAATAAATCCTCTTCTGTCAAAAGGAATAGAATATAATACAAATAACTTTTTTGTCTAAATATTTTGAGGTCTAATGACTGTTAAGTAATTTCTGTAAATTATAAAAGATTTTTATATGTGGTTCAAATGAACCATAGTAAATGAAATTGATGTAACTTATATCTCATTTATCTGTTTTAAGGCCATTTATTTTTCTTAAAATAATCATAGCATCCAAGTTATAATGTGGTAAAATTGGTATCTACTGTTAGCATATTAAGCAGCATCTTGTGACTATCTGTACATTTTTTTGAATTATCATATTCAAGTGAGGGCTTGCATATTATTTAATCATTAACTGATGTTCTATTATTATGTAATTTTTCAAATATGCAAATCAGCACTCATAATCAAGTGAAACCCAAAATTCTATTAGTTTTATATGTAAATAGATTCATGACTGTTTGTTAAATTAAATAACTATTTGTTTATTCGTTTTTTTCATAATATTAATACATTATTAACCATATAATTAGTACTTAAGTCTGCTTTGCCTCATGATTTATGCATACATATCATTATTTAGATTGCATATATATATATATATATATATATATATATATATATCTCATTTCCATTGACAGGCCAACTTAGATTTATTAATGAACTTTGATGAAAAGTGTACATTATAAACTTAAGCTGTTTCATTCTATTGGGGGTGGGGGTTTGAAACTTAGTAGTATTATCATTCCCTGTAGATCTCTTATTTCTCTGCTGTTGCTTTGGGACAGGAATGAATAAAATTTCATTTTTTATCATCAGAAATGTTGTTTGTAATGTTATAGATCTGGAAAATAGGCAATACGGCAGAGTTTGTGATTGTTTCTGACTTATGTATCTTGTACATGATTGGACTTGAGATACTTTTGCCTAGATGCTAGCTCTTGATAGATGAACATACAATTCTTACCAGCACAATATGTATGGTTTTAGTTTTTTTTAAATAAGTTTTTTGTAAAAGAATTTTTTTTTGTATTTTTTATACAAAGTTTTAGCATATAAAAGTGGCCGAGTACTTTCAAGGTTTTCCCTCATATTCATGGCCAACATAAGTTATAAATCATTTATGTAAATATATATACAAAGTTTTTTAAAGTTTTTTAGCCCATAGAAATTATTTTTGATATCTGATACATAACTGTCTATAATATTTTAGCACTTAAATTCTGGAAATAGCCATTTTGTTGTGCTTTCTGATGAAAATCAGTCTGCTGGTTGAAATATTAAAGCAGTTTTATAGAGAAGTAATTGTGTGTTTTTATTATATTTTTATCTTTTGTTTAGTTTCCATATTTATTATATATATATTATTATATAATTGATAGTCATTTATTAATACATTTTAATTTAACATAAAAACAAATGAACTTGTCTGATTGTTGTCCAATTATGCAACATGAATTCATTAATTTACATTTGAGTAAGATAAAACAAACTGATTATATCATAAACTTTATTTGAAATAACTATACCACATAAAATCAAATCCCAAGATTAATATATGAATATGGTTATATTATTCTTTTTTGTATTGAATTTAATAGGTATTATTTGACTAGATATAAACTTTACATGATAATCATAATCAAGTATTTGTGTTTTTCATCTAAATTATTATTGATTGGATAAGTACTATATTAAATGCATGGTTGGCCAATAAGATCTTAATCTTATTCAATTATAAATCTGACAGTAGAATAATTTACTTTGATTATATTTAAATTTTGGTTGATGTGGATTGCAAATCCAATTAATTATTAAATTTTAATATTCATACTTGATTGTAATAAATTTTAATAATTCTTTCTATATGTTTTGATTGTTATAATATACTATACCACTTATTTATATATGGTACAAATATATTGGCATTTGGTAAGATATTTAAAAGCTTTAAAAAAAGGTAATTTAACGATCTTTTAAAAAGAAGCATTTTAGATTTTTTTTATTAGTGTAAATTTTTTTAAAAACATACAATGAAAGTTAAAATCGGAAAGAATAATAATGACATGTAGATTACTAATCCATATAAACTAAAAAAAAAAAAGAATTCCAAAAGTAAAAAGATTATAATTAGAAATTTTTTTTTAGCTAATTAAAGATGACAGAATTATTTTATATATAAAACAAAATGACTTTGGAACCTAAAACTGATAAAAAATGTATAAGATTATCAACATCTACTTTTAATAAAAGTAAAAATATAAAAGTGTACACAGAAGTCTGAAAACTGGACCGTGAGTATAAAAGGAAAAAGACCAGCTGGATCAGGGTCTTGTCTGTTTTTTCTTTTGGCTAGTCCTGGATCATGAAAGATCCAGGAACACTCTATGATGAAATAATTTGTCATGCTGGAGTGGACCAAAGCTTTTGACATAATTCATCATGAAGACATTGACTCCAGAACAGCTTTCATGACTAGCCTTTAGAACCAGGATCAAGAACAAGTTAAAACCAATGGCCACAAGCTTATTCTACCTCATGAAAAACTATGCATAATAATCAATAAACTTTGTAAACTCATTAAAGTTATCGGTAAGCTAAAATTAACAATTCCCGATTGTGATTAAATTAAGCATTTGCAAACCATTTTCCAATAAGCTTATAATATAATCTTGATAGAGACATTAAATTTTATTATTCAAGAGATTTTTGTTTAACTAAGAAATATAAGTGTAATATAAACTGTTTTAATTAAGTGATTCAAGTCTGGATTAGTATGCATGTAATCTTTCCAACTTATTAGTAATTTATCTTTAAATATTTTAATTTGTTAGAATAAAATACTTATTTTAATATCAACTTTTCATTGTGCATTATTAATGATAATCATTAGAGTTATTAATGTTAGTTATTAGGATTTGAGTATAATTTCCCCTGGCCAATAGTTATTAACTAAACCCTGGGTGTAATATTCTCTGAAAAAATAATTTAAGTTACGGGAAAGCAAAAACCCGATCTTTAAAATTATTACTTTATAAGTTACGATATGCTTGATGCAGAATCTGTGAGTCTAATGACTTTGGCATCCACTTTTATAAATTAAAAACTGATTCTGCCAGCAATTGAAATCATAATAATTCTTGGGTTGAATTAATCAGGAAATATAGCTATGTTTTTGGAAATAGGAACAAGATATTTTCTTATCCATAACTTGATTAACTTTCACTTAACAGTGTGTAAAAGATGGCCTACCAGAATTAACCAAAACATGAAAAACATTACAATACAGTTTTAATAATTTACTTACAGAAAATTTAAAATAAATTGATATAATTACTTAATTGTAATAAGTAAATATCCAATAGAAATCTTTTCTTTATATATATATATATATATATATATATATATATATATATATATATATATATATATATATATATATATATATATATATATATATATAGGGATGATTGTACATTATAGATTTAAGATTATCTTATAAATTTATTGATATTACATCATTATTAAGTCTTTTATCTTGTTATAAATAATGTGATTAGTAATAGTAAATTAATATAGGAGTATAGCTTGGCTGAATTAGTATTATTTACCAATTTTATTAAACTGGATTTAAAATTAATTATTGAGTTGTATATCTATTTAGAAATTATGAATATTGAAAATTAATAGAACATACTAAAGCTGTTATCTCAATTATTCATGAATTATTTTATTTCAATATGAACATCATTAAATTTTTGTATAAGTTTATATTATTGTAAGCAATGCTTGTTTCATTAGATATATTAGAATTTGATTGTTGAATGACTTATCACTATTTTAATTTGATTATAAGTGAAATATACCTTAAGCATATATGGTTGTTTTGGAACAAAGGTATATGATTTAAGTGCTTTATTTTAATCTATTTTAAGTAAGGATGATATTTAGCATATTTGAAATAATAATTTAGTTAGTTTTCTATTGATTCAAAATTCTATTTGAACTCCTTTTGCTATAAGAAAGATTATCCTCACTGTTTTGTTTTGGTATAGTTAACCATTGGATATGTGATTAGATAAAGGATTATTTTAAATAGTGAATGATTGTTTATGATTAACATTTGTTAGCTTAGTACATTATATGTATTCTGTTATGAACACTATTGTTATTTACCAGCATTATATAATTAATATAATTTATTTTTGATTTATATTTTATTCAATTACAAATGATATCCAACTTCAAGCTCATTTTCATTCTGCTCATGGAGTGACCAATGATTAAGCTATGTTTTATTCATGCTATATTATACTTATTATTTCCTATTGCACATTTTCCATCTGTTTCAAATGCCACTCAAATCACTGGGAATATAACAGTGGTAAGAATAACCACATATTTATTATGTTACAAATGGCACTATAATTTGCACAGTATAATTAAACAGGATCACTCTGTCAAGGCTTTTTTATATCTGATCTGTTACCAATGGCATCCTATAATAAAGGTTATTTCATCATCAACTTTTCATTTCAGTTATAAAATACTGCCCAAATGCATAGGGCAACTTTTATTCTGTTACAGTACATACTGACATACAATAAATTGTAAAAATTTCACAAACATCATTTATTAATATATAGTGGTGGAATCAAAAGTGGTTGATTAAGACCTTCATGCTCTCATTTCTAAATTTTTAGATCACTTTACGTAAAAAGATATGGTCAATTCATTCTTATCTTTTCAAAGACTTCATTTTCTGTTTAGAATGAGAATATCCCTCAGCTTTATAGATTCATACAGTGCATATAACAGGGTAATTGCCTTATGACTATTAAAAATATTCTTCATAATTAATTAAACAATAATAACAATAAAATATTTCAATCGCATAAATTTATACTCTCAAAAAATTGATTTTTTATCTTCATTCGTTTTATGGTCACCCATTTATCAAAAGTAAATGTTGACAATATATGTAAATATTGATTTTTAAGATTAAATTTATATGACTGATTTGTTTTTATTATTGTTATTACCATTGATTTAATTAATAATGAAAATTATTTTTATAACCATAAATAATAAAAATGTTTATTGATAAATTCTTAAAAAGTTATTATTGTAAATCCATTTTTAATTTATAATGCTGTATGTATTTGTAGAATTATGTGGAAAGAACTTTTGAAAAAGGCTCTAGAATGTGATCTAAACGATTGGATCATTTTTGGATGATATATATGCACTTACAATAATTAATTCTTATAATTAGAAATCTTTTAAAATAATTTAAAGTTGTAATTAATAATTTGTAAAGCGCATAAAGTCGTTAATCTTATGTTTAGATTTGTAGAGGTCCCTACTGTCGCATTTTAGGCGCATAGTTTTAAGGTTATAGCCTTAATATATATATATTAATAATTGATTCTAAAAATAATCAACAATTGTAAAAAAAATAGTAATAATAAAAGTATGATGAGGATTTTTATACCTTGGAATTTGTTATAATTGAAAAGATATTCATTTATTTAGTTAATGTTGATTAACTTTACTTATAAGAGTAATTAAATTCAGTTAAAATACAATAATAATTGCATTATATTTTGCATTTATTTAAATTAATTGAAATATTTATGCAAGATGCAATTGTTCTGTATTAGCTAAGTAAATTTTAAATATTTTTTCGCGTTAAGTAAACGTGTTTTTTTTTATATTATATATAAAGACATGCTATCATTGAACAAAATATCGAAAATAACGTTTATAATTTTAATAAAGAAACGAAAAATAATCGTTCAAACCTAAATTTCTCAGCTTGGTTGAACATCTGGCGAATATCAAATGATAAAGTTAACTTTAATTTCCAGCTTTCCAACGTAGTTAAACTCTGATTTATAGCAGCTGTTCAGAGAATTTACTAATAATCATAATTTTGAAATATAATTTTTTTTTTTTACAAATATCTTTAAGTATGAGCATTTCTTTTATTTTTAGAAAATAAATTGATAATGTAATTTCATGTTTTCCTATTGTTGACGTTGTTAACTACAATGAAATTGTTTTGAAAATTATTATTTCAATTTATTTTGTTAATGAAAGAACTATTTTTAAAAAGAACTAATGAATCTCAGAAAATTATAAACTACTATTTCATCTTATTATTATTTAAGTATATGCAATTCATAATGATTCAGGAAAATCGTGTGATACTTAAGTAATCAAAAAGCTTTTTTAAAATATAACTCTAAATGTATACGGTATTCTATAACAGCCTGTCCATTAAAGTATGAAGATTGGCTATCTTAATATAGCTGAGCTTTGATTGTATATATGTGTGGAGATGATAATCTGGACCAGTTGATGGGTGCTGGTTTAGCACGAAATACATATATTGGTGATTATTTATCTTTTCGACATCAAATGTATCAGCAGTATGACATAGCATGAATGGTTGAGGGTCGTGTGAAAGTCTGAGTTCAAACCCTTATGTATTATAAAATATTAAAAATTTGCTTATGTTGATTATTTGATATCTTATAATATATGTACACTTAAATGATAATTAGTGTGTTTAGTGCAGTAGAAAATTGACAGATCTAAGAGATAAATAAAGTCTATATACTATTGTTCAAATGTTACTTCTAATCCTCGAATACTATATGACTTTTTTTAAAAGAAATAAATCATTGGATTACTTTATAGTGACAGCAAATGTAACAGACATATTACTGCTTGATATGATATTTTTGCAAAATTTATTTTGCAGAAAATTAAGACAGCTGGTTAAGATAGAATTAACATTGTCCACTTCAGTCTGGGATAACATGTAGTGGCATTATATAGATTATATTCCATTTTGTCTATAATTTTAATTTGAATTGTTGTAATTTACATTAATAGATAGTAATCTAATCATTGTAATTCAGTAATTTAGTTTTGAACTTTATTTCTTGATGGCAGAAATTATTAGATAAGATAACTGGATTATAATAGAAATATAATTGTCCCAATTCAACCTGGAATAAGATGTAGTGGCATTACATAGACTTCTATTCTGTATTTTTGTCTATAATTTTACATTGAATTATTGTATATTACATTAAGTGATAGTAAGCTAACAGTAGTAATTTTGTAATTTAGTTTTGATTTGTATTCTTGGATTGCAGAAATTATTAGATAAAAACATTTCTGAAGTACATGCATTGAATTGCAGAATTTGGTGGGAATATTTTACATTGTGATAGTAAAACCAGAAATATAAATTATTGTTTTTAAAACTACTTTTTAATGTAAAAAATATCTTAATAATAAATGTGAAATACATTTTATTTTTATAATGATATTATGTTTTTAAAATATTATAAAGTTATAAACTTAAACGATGAATACAATAAAATATTTCTTTGCATTCTATTAATAGGCAAAAAAGGTATTTCTTTCTTAATACAGTTTCATTATTTCTAAAATATTTGTATTATTTCTAAATAAATATATTAAACAGTAACTAAACTGAAGATTATATGTAAAAAAAAATTGTACCCATTAATTCACCCATTTAGTTACATTTTATTTTTTGTCAGAGGGTAGTAGTCACTTTCTTAAACATATGTATTTGGTAACTTGTTTTAAAAAGTTAATAAGAAAGGCCAAGCAATTATATAAAAACAATTGTATGGTATATATAAAAAATGCTTATTCATTCTATTAACAAAAAAACAATCAGGGGTGGGCAATTGTTTTGGCTCATGGGCCACAGAGGTTGGTGGAGGGCCGCATTGTGGGCCACTTTGTGGAAGAGAACAGAGGGCTGCACCTTTTTTTCATGACACAATAAACACACTGCTTTACTCCCTGTATTAGCAAAGAAATATTTGTTTGTCCATTCTTCATCAAACACATGACATTCATCACTGATTTTACAATTTTTCGGAGGGTTCGTGGTTTCACTAAAGTTGGAAATATATATATTTACTAATACAAAGATAAAGTTAAAATTAACCAGATCAATTGAAAAAGCACTGCACATTGTATCTACACCTGCGCATGTGTATTGATGTGGCCATCCTAGTGAAAAATATGAGACAAACTTTGGTCGTGCATGGGAAGGAAATCTCAGTTCAAGGCGGATTTTTCTGATTGTCTTGGTGGGCCACATAAAAATTCTTAGTGGGCCACATGTGGCCCTTGGGCCACTATTTGCCCACCCCTGAATTAAAAGATAAAATAGAAGAATAAAGATGAAACACAACTAAAAAAACATGGGTTTCATTTCCAAGTTTCTAATCAGAATTATCTAAGAAGAAAGCTATTTAGAAATTAACTTCTAATATCTATTCACTAATATAAATAATAAAATGACTACCCTTAAACACTTTATATAATACAAAAATTTTTTGCCGATGTCCTTAATTGCCACTTTATCACACATTCTTGAAGCATATGAATAAAAACATCTTAAAAGATAAATAAATCCCAAAATATATTTCATACTGAACCAGCCCTCATCACTTGGCTCAGTTATATTAAACAAATAATAAAAATATATGAGAGATTGTGACCTGGACTAACTGATGAGTGCTGATTCAACTTGAAATGCATTTTGGAGACATTTGTTTTTTAAAATGCAACGAATTATTTTCTATTTGCAAATAGTTTACAGATTTAGCTATTCAACAGTCTCCTTCAAAATTGCAATATATGCAGTGTAATCATAAATATAATCTTTAATAAAATAAATTATGTATATCAAACAGAATAATACAAAACAATTTTACATATACTAAAACCTCATAAATTCTTCAGTTTAATTTAAATTGACATATTTACATATTTATATTAAATGTGATTAAATATTTAATTCTAATTGTAATTAATGTTCAGTAATCAATTTTAAATTCTTTACTTAAAAGCATTCTAAATGTTGAATATTTAGAGTGCTTTTATATCATAGCATAAGGGTGGGTGGATTTAATCCTTTTGTTTATATATTATCATCATCATTATTGTCAACCATTATCAATCCACTACAGGATGAAGGTCTCTCCAAGTTCAATCCATCTTCTCCCATCTCTAGCCTCTCTTCTCCACACCATCCTTATATCGATATATAATTAATCATTATCATCATTGACAAACTATTATCAATCTACTGCAGAATGAAGGTCTCTCCAAGTTCCATCCAACTTCTCCAATCTCTAACCTGTCTTCTTCATAACACTCCTGCACACTTTCTTATTTTATTCATCCATCTCACATGTGGTCTCTTTCTGTATCTTTTACATTTTGTTTATATCTACATTGAGCTATGTTTAATTTAAAATTTAAATTCTTTACATAAACATATCATATTTTAAAAAAATATATATTATTATATTAAATATTATTATTTTGAAAAATTACTTTTAAATATTATATCTATCATTAATTGATAGATAACATAAAATTATATGGCTTTACTATAATATTTAAACATTTAAAATTTACCTGACCATCTGTTAAAAAACCGTTAAAGAAACAACTTTTTAAATTCTGTTATAACTACTTTCACTACATTTATTTTATGCAAATATATTTTTATGTATATTGAAATATTGTTAAGAACTTGGAAATATCTGTTCTATTTAATTTAAGAAAAATCACAATCAGATGATGTAGGAAATGACCAAGAAAACTGTTTTTAAAATATTTCAACAATGACATCTGTTAAAAATTATTAACTATTGATAGAAGAGACTATTATAATAGTGAAGGTTGGAACAAGATGTGATACTTTGTTTTCTTAAACTATAGCAATTTATAAATAACAAAAGACTAAGTTTAAAAGAGGTTTCTCTTTTAGATGCAAAGTATGTTTCATTTTTATTTGTCACTGTCTATATCATCTGACTCTGATTTTTTTTAAATACAATAGAACAGATATTTCCATATTCTTAAAATTATTTCAGCAATGACATCTGTTAACTCTTTAATAGAGTTCTCCAATCTAAACTGGTGCCAGCTTCAAGTTGCTCGAATTCCGTAATTTTTAACACTACCATTAAGATTTTATGCTCTTTTTAAAGGTTAAAAAAAGTTCCATAAGATGCAGCCCTCTCTTGAATTATTTTACAAGTAAAAAATCAATACTATTCAAATTTTAAGTTAACAATATAAGAGGGCCATCCATTCTTGATGTTGATTGGCTGTTAACCATTGGAGACAAAGAAAACCGCTTGTCAATAATTTTTACCGGTACGATTTCATTTGTTTCATTTTGAAAGTGATAAACGAATGTTTTAGATCATTTTAAAAGTATTTTTTGACATATTATAAATTATTTTGATAAAATATTCTAAAAATAAAATTATTATAGAAAAATAGTTAAGATTTTAGTAAAAATTATTTACTTTTCCGCAACATAAAATTGAGAAAGAAACCACTGATGTCAGCAACACTTTTTAGTTGGTTACTCACATTCATTTTAGATTTGCTGCTATTGAATATTTTTATAATTATAAATAAAAATTTATTTTTGAAAAAACTTTCGTTCACTTTCATAACCTGACAAATTATTAATATACTTTTTACAAACGAAACTAAAGTGAATATAATATTAAAAGATGAAAATATTTTTATTGTTGAATTTGTGAATTGACCAATTAAAAGTTTAGAGTTTTACCTCATCTCGGCCAATAAAATTAATCACTAGTGGAAAGGTTAAAAATTATTAATAAATATGTATATAAAATGTAATTGAAAGAAAATCTATATATACAAAGAAGGACCCAAAAATAACTGAAATTTTATAATAAAAAATTATTCATCTTTAAGTATTATAAATTCAATCTCCTTCATAGTACTGTTCACTTAATACAAATACACCAATCTTACTTTTTGAAGTAGTCTGTAAGCCTTGCATCATTTTTACCACATCTAAGTCACAAAAAATTAGGCATTTTTACATAAGAGAGAATAAAACAAAGTCACACAGTCAGATATTGAGCAAATATGACTGATAGATAAGCTGAATCCTGCTGAATTTAATTAAAAATTGTTTCATACTCAAGATTGCTCACAGAGGAATTGTAATGGTGAAGCTTGCATTCCTTACATTACCATAAAATGGGATGCTCACATTTTACCACATCACACAAACATTTCTGAACTTGTAGTTACTATATCTGACCATTAAAAACTAATTTTGAAATAAAAATGCCGTTCGCATCAATAAAAAAATATCAGCAATAACTTCACATTGGACTTCATTTTCCATGCTTTTTGGGATTTGGTGATTTTAAATCATTCATAAACATGTGTTTTCTCCACTACAGTTTTTTTGTTATCTGTTTCAAGCATTACATCTGTTTTTTCTGCCATTTTCCCTAAAAGAATACAGAATTTACATTATTTCAACTTTTCAGATCTTACAAAAAATCGCCAAATATGAAAAACACACTTTACAAAAAAAAAGGGCTATGTCACACAATGATTTTATGTGGTAATGTAATTTGGAAGATTTTTGTAAAAGGGTCCCTACAAGAGGTATGTAACAGCATAAGCATATGTGACAACAGTTATACTTACCAGAGAACAATTCCAGTTATTTTTGGGTCCTTGTATATAACTCCTAATATTGGCACTTGTTTATTTAAAATATTTGGTAGGATAAATATCAAAATTTAAAAATAAGCATTATTAAAAACATTTTCAATGGATATTCATATTCAATAACGTCAAGAAAATATTACAAAATTCAAAACTAAAAAGTCTTTATAAAGGATTTACTTTAAAATTATAACTTTTTCTATATAATAGTAATAAATAGATAAAAAAATTGTTTATGTAGTAGTCAAAACTTGATTGCATGACTACTTCAATAAAAGCTTTTAAAAAAGTATTAATAATCATAAATCAAGTTTTACATAATCTTCCAGCATTTTTTTTTAATTGGCCAAAGATTTTATGTATCTTCACAGCTATTTGCTCAGTTAATAATTATACAAAGAAAAACGTCTTCAATGTTTTTAATGTTACTATGAGAAAATTATTAATGTGATATGAAAATAATTAATGTGATATTTAGCATTCCCATTTATAAAGCTCATATTGATGTTTCTAAATAAAAGTTAATAAACAGACTTTAAGTAGAAAATAAATAGTTAAAATTGGCTGTCACATATATTTTATTTTCATAGTCATGGCAATTATTAAATCATTATTGAAAAAACTTTCATTATTTATTCCAAACAATGTTTTTTCTTATTTCTTTAAAAGAAAATACATTTTACTTATCTTATATTTAATACTTAACTATATTTATATTATCTCTACTAAATATAATTAGAAGAACCTGAACTCTTCTGCATATTTAAATAGACATATTAAGGTCTTACATGTGAAAGGTCAGAATGACTTAAAGTAAACATGGCTATGACAATAATATTGTCATCAACAAGGGTTTTGAGTTTTCCATTCTCTGATTATTAATGACATGGATGACTGAAGAGTTTGTGGGTGGAGAAAATTGAAGCTTGTCCATTAAAGTTTGAAGATTTGCTATCTTAATATAAACTGAACACTGATTGTATATGTGTGTGAAAGGTGATGATCTGGACCAACTGATAAGTGCTGATTCAGCACAAAATACATGCTGGAGATCACTGATCTTTTTCACATATATGTGATCATGTGTATTGGTTGTATAAAATGGAGTGGATAGCTATGGGGATCTTGAAAGTCTGAATTCAAGCCCTTCTACTCATATTATGACCAGAAGGTCAAGAAAACAATGATGCTATTTTATGTTGATATAAATATTGTTATACCTACTTTTCAAAGTAAATATATTTTATCTGCTTTAGCATTTTGGATTCCTGGAAAAAATTCTATTAATGAAACCTATGTATTTTTCCATTCACCAATAAAAACTTGAGTTACAAGAATATTTTACTCTTGGGAACTAATATAAAACTTGGCAAGAAAATGTATTTATATCCATTTTTTAATAAAATGATAATTATTCTATTCATATCATCTACAATGAGCTGGTTGTTAAAAACTAATAAATATGAGACAAATTTTGGCATAAAAGTTAAATAAAATTGGAATAGGAACTGACAAAATTAACTGCTTTACTGCAATCTCTCAATATATTAATCAATTCGTAATTTTTAGATTATAATTAAGATGTCTCACTCATAACTTTACATAAATAATCTAAAGCAATTAATAAAGGGATGTTCAAATAAATAGTACACTATCTCACAGAATGATTTACTAAACCTTATGTACACATTGCTGATTGGAAACAAATTAAATTAATTTGGGGAAAACTTAATGTGCCCATTAAAATGGATGGCAAATAGATATTTATAATTATATAGTAAATATATGACTATGCACGTGTATTTGCTCTTTGTGATAATTATATTAATTTAAATAATTTGTACAACATATTAATAATTTAATTTATTGTTAGTATTAATTCCTTTACATATTTACAGGTCAGAAGTGTTTCTGATCATGCCAGTCACATGTATAATACTAAAATAGGTATGAATATAACTGGCTTGGTCAAGAGCAATGCTAAGCTGTAAATCTGTAAAGGAGTTATAATTTTCCCCGCACAGTGGATCTTCCTTATTCTGTTGAATTACAACGAAAAAGAAAAGAAATAAAATATAAATTAAGCTATTGTTAATATGATAAAATTTAATTTATTACCTGTTTCTTTATATTTAACATAAACATATTATGACATATAAATGTTTTGCTGTATATTAAATAAACATATTAAAAACAAAATTGTATTTCTTCTGTTACTTTATTAAGTGAGATTTGTATACATATATAAAATACATATTACATACCAATAGCTAATTTGTCATTATATAATATATAACATAAATAGCTGTAATAAAGCATAAAGAATAAAATTAATTTATAAATTAATTTAATCATGATTATGATGTTAATACATTGAAAGGCTTGTTTTTTTAAACATAATTTATTTTTTATACTAAGCTATAGTTTTTATCTATTATATATATATTACAATGTGCAAGGAAAGAAACAATCGCAAATGTAATATAAAAGAAGGGTGGTTCATTATACAAAATGAATAAGTAATAAACCAAATCAAATAGGATTCAAATCAGCAAAAAATTAATGTTTTCAGCAGACTAACCATGAATATGACATGAAAACATTGAAAGTATACTTAGTATAACAAATGTTACTAAATGTTATATTTAAACACAGTGCTAGTATTTTTATATTAATATTATAATACCTATTATTTATTTTATTATAAATTTAAAATACTGTACAACATATACACACAGACACTCACAACTTTACAAATATAGCTCAAATACATTTTATGTGTAATAATATACATGCATAACTTAAGATTATAATATAATGAAAATTTTTAAATCAAACATTGATATTTTGAAAAGATTGAAACTTTTTATAATAATCATTTATGTGGCATTAAAATCATTAATCTTTCATCAAAATTAATATTTGAAAGTATAAGCTGGTTTCATTAATTTAAAAACAAAAATCATTGCAAATACAGAGTTTCAGCATTTGACATATCAATGCTAGATTTATTACTATATAATAAATGGAAGGTCAGATAAAAATGACCTATTTTATCTGATAAACAAAAAGTGACCATTATTTGCATATTAACATGAATTTTTTGTGGATCTGGCTTGTAAATTATTTTAGCGATGAAATCAGACATGTTTGTTCTGTGAAATGTTTATATATTTTAATGTTGCATATTGGATAGCCATAAAATCTTTTATGAGCTCATTAAAATTATTAGTATTTTACCTAAATTAATTTTTGAAACTGCCAGCTGGCTTGATTAATTAAAAAACAACAATAAAAAAGTTTGAGGCATTTTAAAGTATTAATGATAATGAACCAGAGTACAGGTAAAAGTTGTCAACCTATTATCTTGAAAAATAGATTACCATTGAGATAACAAAAGATGTGTAATATATACATGTTAATTTTAAAATGATTCTTTGTGAATGCAGCTGTTAAATTATCTTAGTATATATCTGGACATGCTTATTTCATGATATATATATATTAAACAAAATATACTAAAATAACTGTACAAAATTAAAATGTCTGTATAAAACTAAAATTTAAATATTTACATTGTATTACTACTCAAGATGGCAGAAAAAGCCATAAGCTGGCTATTTTATTTTAATAGCAAAGAAATTATTTTTTAGTTTTATATAGACATTTTTAATTTTGTATAATTATTCTAGTGTATTTTGTTTATATATATGCACACACACATAAAAGCAATCAACACCTAAACAATACCAATATTATTAACAATCAACAGTAATCTGTTCCCAAGGCAATCTTTTTTACTAAAGATTGCAATTTGACTAAGAATAGTGAGATTATTAATTCAAAGAAGTTTGCATAAACATCATTAAACAGGTAAACATAACCTGTTCTGAAAACAAATTAACAAATGGTCAATTATAACTTTCAAATTACAATTATAACATTCAAACTGCACTCCAGTTATATATTACTTAGATAATAAAGCTAATAATGTTCAAGACTAGATAGGTATTAATATAAATATAGGAAATGAATTGTACTTAGGCAATACCAATATTATTAACAATAGACAATTTCAACCTATTGTGAAGACAACCTTCTTGTTACAATAAAGGTAAATACACACATTTGTCTGTGGGCTAATATGTTTATACAGACTCTAAAGATTACAATTTGACTAAAGAATGAGATTATTTTAAAAAAGTTAAATAAACCTCATTAAACAGATAAATAATATTTGTTCTGAAAGCAGACTAATAAATAGTCAATTATCACTTTCAAACTGCACTGAAACTATGTTTTACTTAAGTAATAAAGCCAATAATGATCAAGGCTAGATAAATTTATAAATGCAAATATATCAAGGAAGTCCACATCTAAACAATACTAATATTAATAATAATCAATGATCTAAATCTGTTGTCAAGGCAATCGCCTTATTACAATAAAGATGGATATGCATCTTTATAGATAGTATAATATATTTATATAGACCCTAAAGATGACAACTTGATTGATAAAATAGAGTGAGAATATTAAATTGCAATTTTTGGTGTCTATGTAAACTTATTAAAGCATAGTTAACCCTTTTACACTCTGCTAACATTCTGACAGATTTCTTTTTTTCTCACTAGATTTAAGCTTTCACTTTCATATTAAAGCATTATTATTTATCAGAATATAATAAATTGTACCTTATTTGATAGATATTTTTGTTTAGAAATTAAATAAATTTTAAAAAAATCACATTTGATTTTTAGAATTATTTTAAAAATTAGATTTTAATCAAAACAAATTGCTATCACATCATCAAATTTCAGGTGGAGCAGATTCAATTTGAAAAATGATGTTTGTTTTAAAAATCTGAATGAATTATTTTTAATATCTAATAAGTCTATCAATTTATGCTTTAAAAGTTTAAATTTTTTTGTAATTTTTACAATACCACTAAATGTTATAACAGTCTATTGAGTGACATTATTTTACACAATTGTATTTCCTGCAATCTTAATCTCTATGCTAATATTACAAAAAGAATATTTATATTTAAAAATGAAACATTTCTGTAAAAAATAAAAATGTAATAATATATATTTTGATTTCTAATAATTGTTATACACTTATGATACAAAAATAATCATAAACTTTCCAAATAATCAAGTTTTTAGAATATGGTGGTATTTTCATGAAGTAATCTCACAATGTTTAAGATTTCCAAATATATAATAGATACCATCATCATGGAATTTAAGAAACTTTGAAGACTTGCTTATTTGGTTATCCTGCCATCTTTTGATTTTTTTTTAATTTAAAATATTAAAAAATATATACATGAATTTTAAAACTGTAAAAAAAAAAAAGCTTCACAAAATTTCTCAGCAGAGGGGAGGATGAAAACACAAATACAATTTCTTGACTTCTGGCCCAAGAAAGTTTCATAATTAAAAAAAACTGGATAAAGGTTGGTATTCACCTTTATTGTAATGAGGTTGCTTTGATGTTAGATTAAGATTGCAAATTCTTATGATATTAGTATTGTTAATGTGTGGATAGCTTTTATGTATTTATATTTCTAAATATATATTGTTCTTGAATATTATTAGATTTATTATATAAGTAATACATAGTTTTAGTGCATGTTGAAAGTTATAATTGACTATTCGTTAGCCTGTTTTCAGAATAGGTATATTTTCCTGTTTAATGAAATATATTTAAACTTTTTTGAATTAATAATCTCATTTTTAATCAAGTTGTAATTTTTAACATCTCTATAAAAATATTAGACCATAGATAAAGATGGAATCCACCTTTATTGTAAAAAGGAGGTTGCCTTGACAACAGATTAAGATTGTTAATTGTTATTAGCATTGGTATTGTTTTGCTATGAACTTTTTTTCATGTATTTACATTATAAACTTATAATGATTAACATTGCAATATGATAGGAATTCTTTTTTGTGATAAGTATAAAGTAATAAGGCAACAACCAACTAAAATTAGAATGCAAGCTGAAAACATATAACCAAATAATAATAATAATATTTGTTAAATGATTCTAAATGACCATGGGTAATGGGAAGTATATTGAAAAGATGGAAGTATGGAAAAGCTGGAGGAATGTACTCAAGAAGAGCAAAATGCATATAAAAATTAATAATGAGTTAAGAAGAGAAACACATTCATCAAAAAAAATGTTCAGAACAAGAATGTAGAGAAGTAGAAATGCTTCAATGTGTGAAAAGATATGATCTAGTATTTGATAAAATTAGAAAGGCATTTGGGAGAAAAATAAATGATTAGTAAAAGAACTAGTAAATAAGGGTGGAAAGAGATTAACTAATAACCTGATATATTGAAAAGATGAAAAGAATATTTTCAATAATTTTTAGAAAAGAAAATAATTCAGTTAATTATAAACTTGAAGTATATGATAAAGGTATGAGCATATTGACAGAAGAAGTAATAAAGTTAATTTCATAAATGAAGAATGGTCAGTTGTTGGATTTGATAAAACATCTATAGAATTTTTGAAAGAAATGAGAGAATTTACTATGAAGAAAATAGTTGGACTTTGCAATTTGATAAATGATAGTAAAGTTTGACCTGTAAATTTTTTGAGGACTGTAAGGATTCCAATTGGTGAAAAAGAAGAATGTTGTTTAAATGTGAAAAGTACAGGAGAATAAGTTTGTTATCTCATGTTTCTAAAGTTTTATTGAGGATTTTAACTTAAAAAAAATTATGGAAAGGTTGATTATTATATTAAAGAAGAATAGTTTGGTTTTCAAAAAGATAAAAGTACAAATGTAAGAAGATATATTGAAAATGATAAAGAAATTCATATCTGTTTTGTGGATTTAAAAAATGTATTAGATAGAATAATCTGGAATAAACTTATGAACAACTTGATAGATAAAGGAGTATTTTAGAAAGAGAGAAGATTGATTTGGAATATGTATACTAGGCAAAGTATACGAATTCGACTAGAGAAAAGTTATATTGATGAGGTGAATATAGAAAGAGGAGTTAGGCATGGTTGCAGTATGTCATCTGTTCTTTTTAATATTTATTTAAAAAACATTTAAATAATTATTTAGTCTATAGAAGAGAAATATTAAAAGTAGAATAATAAAATGTATAATATTTGCAGATGATATGACTATCATAGCTGAGAATAAAAATATTCTTAAGAATATGTTGAGTAAATTGGAGAAAGGATATATGAAATATAGAATAAAGACTTATGTTAAAGAAGATTAAGTGTTTATGGATAGGGAGGAATGCAAAAAGACTGGAAGTTTAAATCCATGATGATATAATTTAGCAGGTAATGGGTTTAGATATTTGTGTATTTGGTTGATTGAGGATAAATAAAGTGAAGTTAAAAGCAGCATAACATTGGCAAAGGAGGGATTTACTAACAGAAACAAGATATTTTGTAGATCTTTGAAGAGTTAATTAAAAAAAAGATTAATTAAATGCCAGGTCTGGAGTTTATTATTATATGGTTGTGAAATGTGATACTGAGTAATAAAATTAAAAACAGATTGGTAGCCTTTGGGATGTGGCAATGGAAAAGAATTTAAAAATCAGTTGGGTCAATAAAATAACAAGAAGCTTTGAAAAAAGTAAAAGAAAAAAGAAGATGAGAAAAGGAAGTAAAAGAAAGAAAGAGAAACTGGATTGGACATGTATTAAGAAGAAGGTATTATTTAATAAAAGATATTTTGGATGGAATGATGAGTAGGAACAAAAAGAATGGGTGGGAAAGATTGACATTGCTGGATGATACAAAAGATGGGAAGTGATACGTAGAATTGAAGAGGCAACAAACTGATTATATACATATATAAATATGCTTTACAAAGTATCCAATGAATAAAATACAATACCAATTCTATTTATGCAAATATATAAATTTAAAATAACTATATGTTGTGTCATTTTATAGATAAATAAATAAATGAAATCTGGAAATGACTACATTCCAACAACTAATATACATTTAAATACAAAAAAGCTTCTTTCTGTAATGAATTTATTTCCCTCTCAGTATAAAGTATATTATTAAGTATAAAATCAGAATATTGGTCAGCATAACTGGATGGACAGTTGGAGTGTGGAGTACATTGAAGTCTGTCCATTAAAGTAGGAGGATTTGCTATCTTAATATATATCTGAGCACTTGTAGCATATATGTGTAGAGATGGTAATCTGGACCAACTGATGATTGCTGGTTTAGCATGAAATATGTATATTGGTGATTATTTATCTTTTTGACATATGTATGTTAAGGTGTATCAGTGTTATGAGATAGTGTGGAGAGTGGTGGGTCATGTGAAAGTCTGTGCTCATACCCTGTCTATTACATATATAGACACAGGTAAATATAAGCCTGTGTATTTCATCTATTAATAATATAGAAATTACATTGAAGAGGACAATAAAACGCTGTCAAAAAAAGCTTTTTTGTATTAAAAAATACAAAATTTGTTGTTATGTAACTTTTTCACATCTATTTATTTATTTATGCATATATATATTGTACATATACATACAGTATTCAATTATTTAAAAAAAAAAAAAAAAATTTTTATTCTTTTATACATACAGAGATTTATATGTATAAATCTATTATTATGAATAAGCAGTTCTTTTTATGATTTATTATATAATATTTTATTAAATAATATGTGTTAAATTTATTTAACTTTCATTTTGTTAAAATAGAGTAAATCAGAAAGGTGTGAAATAAAATAGTTAGATTAGGAGATAAAAATTGTACACGTGTGAAACAATGAATAGATCTGTACAAACACAAAGATGCTTTTACACTTATTTCTGATTGCTATAGATGGCCAGCTTTGTTGTTATCTGTATCTTAAAATTATTTTACAAAAGAGGTGCTTTGATGTAGATGATAGCGATCAATTTTAAGTCAAACTTGTGAAGCTTTGATTTTTTTTTTAAGATAAAGATTTCCAGATGTTTTTTGCGATATAAACGATTAAAACAATTTTTTTAGGCAGTCAGTCTGAAATTTTTTAAAGAAGCAGTTAATCATAAATTTTTTTAAGAGTCAGTAATAAATTTCTTTAGAGAGATGATCAGTTAAGTTATTATTATTATTTTGTGACTCAACTCAGTCGGTCCTTCCTTGTTATAATTCTTAAGCAGAAATGTAAGCTCGAATCTTTTTTTTTTTAAAAAAAGAGAGTGAACGCTTTAATTCTTTTTTTTTCACTCTTTGAAAGTTGAAAAAAAAAGAGCAAATGAAATGTGCATTTATATAAAGCAATTTTCAAGCAATATTAAAGAATAGGAGAGAAATGGAACAAGATTGAATTTATTATAAGCTAGTAATAATTATAAAAATGATATTAACATATTTGGTTTTGCAAAATACAATGCCTCTGCATTGCTAAACCATTTTTTCTGCTTCCTGATTAATACAGAAAGAGTCAAAATCGCTGATCTGTCTTTGAAGTCATGTATCCAGTAATAACCAACAAAATTATGGATTTTGAAGCCAACCACACAAGCTATATGGAATGCTTTGTTCCTAGTTCCGGTCTTATTAAAAGCTCATTGCCTTTCAACCCATGGAGAAGAGGAAATAGGAGGAAGAGAAAATCCATAACAGCCATGTAGAACCAAGTTTGAAGCCATAAATCAAATTTTTGTTGATTTACCTCAATCATCTAAAGTGTCGACAGCAATTATTTTTTTAAAGAAGAGAAACAAGCAAATCCACCGGTACCTACTTATTCAAAGTACTTATAATAACTTTTTTTTTAAATGGTAGAAGGAAGCCAATCAACAGTGAATATTAATGGAATTGAAGAAACAAGAAAGTCAATTGATTCAGCATTATCTTAAAAGTATCTGCAATAACTTTCTTTTTTTTTTTTTTTGTTGGTGAGCAAAGAAAAGCAGTCTAAAATTCAAATTCAGGACATTAATAAGAAGTAAAAAGTAGACGGGTAAATATGAACTTTCTTTAACCGATTTTATTCTTTTGCTTATTAAAAGTAAACCTTAACATACTGGTCAAAGCAATTTTTTTTTTTTTGATACAGAAACATTAAAGACTTGTTTATCTATAGTTATTTGCAATATCTCACAACATAGCACAAACATAGTTTAAATCTTTAAACTTAAATTTTTCATTATTTTTTTTTATATATTGTAAGGTTGAAATGTTTTTTTTTTAATTGTTCTTCAGATGTTAATGATAATGAGCAACCTATAGATATATGCATTTATAATGTTTTTTATTTTTATTTTATCTTGTTGCATATTAAAAAATTAATATATGTATTTTATTTTCTTTCGCTATAAGGTTGCAAAAGAAAAAGATAATTTTATATATGTAATTTTTGGGTATACATTTTAAACATATATGTTAACATTACCGAATGCGTGAATGTGTAACTGTTTATCCAAACACATCAAAGAATAGGTTATATATGATTAGTTTAAAATAGTAAATTAAAAAGTAGGGCATTACATTTGAATGGAAATGAAATAACATATACAAGTTACACCTGAAATTTATTTTATGATATGATAAGTAAGAAAAGTCTTAAATAAGCATTTATAGAATATGTATTTTTTTTTAATATTGATTTAAGTCAGCTTGTTTTGAGATATCAAGAAAAGTGACAAACCTATATATTAAGTTTATTTGCTTATACTTATATGAATTTTTATATTAATAAGCCATTTATTTAATTGTCGATTTAACTGTAAAGAAGGAAAGAAAGAGTAGTAGTGTTAATAAAATATAATTATATATCTTAATTGGTTTCCGAGTTCTTATTAATAATATTGTGTTTTTTTTTTTATCTTAATTCTATCATTTTAATTCAGCATGATTGCTTGCAGTTATTAAATATTACTATTCGTATATATTGAGCAATCACTTGCAAATATTAAGCGTCCGCAAAATAATAGGTAAACTAGAATGTTGATATTTAAATATTTAAGGCTTATGCTTGAGAATAAACAAATTTTGATAATTATAGTTCAACATAGAAAGCTAAAATTGTGTTGTGTCCATGAATTTAGATCATCCTCATCAAAGATGGATATCATGTTATTAGTTAAAAATGTTTCAAATAATACTACATAAAAGTTATGATCGCCATCAATCATCATTAATAAATTATAATCATTAAATTTAACGTTTAGCGTAATGAATATATTTTAGTAAATAGGGGTTTATAGAAAATTGAATATTATGCAAAGAGATTCATGATGATCAATCATCACCATTAGTATTATTAAATCCCAGTATGAAATATGATAATTTTAATAGATGCCTATAAGTTTATAAAGATGAATTTATTGTTGTGAGTTTATTGATAAGCCATGGCGGGTATCATCATCACTATTATAATCATTATTATGATATCACTATTATTATCATTGTTATGATATTATTATCATCATCATCATTATTACCTTTATTGTGATAAATAATCTAGTTAAATGGCCATCAATATCAATAATGGTCTTCACATGCTTGTTTGGAAGCCATTAATAGGATTATACATGTCTGTTCATCAATATACGCTAATGAGCTAGCAATGTCTATAAGAATCTTTGATCTATAGTATAAACTTGGGTAATATTGGGATCCTGTAATTTTATCAATATAGATAAAATGTAAGAAGGTCATTTTTGTTCAATAGTCATCCAAGTCATGTGTAATAAATATGTACTGAATGAGTTTGAACTCAAGTACACTATAAATAGATACTTATCTAGATTGAAAACAATCTAGTGGCGCTCATGGGAAAACACATGTACTTAGCTAAACTGAATAAAGAGTGATATCATCCCTTTCCAACTTCATAATATTAGTTTTATAAAATATATTTTTTATAAGTTGTCATGAATAGCACCAGTGTGTGCATATGACCATGAATGGTCTTATATATTTGGAAAGAAGGATAGGAAGGATTCTTTGTTAGAAGAACCTAGTATTGGAGATAAGCATAAGGCACTCCAGGAATCTCACAGTGGGTACTTTTATTCAGTTGCTATGTTTAATATTATTTTTATTGGATGACAATGTCCAGTATGTTTTATTGTTCAAATGACTGCCCCAATATATAAATAAATACCAAGAATCTTTAATGCTGATATTTTCTTTGTCTATGCTATGATGAATTGAAATAGCTACAAATTATAATTACAAATACATATCTTTTATATTAATTTTAATAAATACAAATACATATTTATATTAATTGATAAATATGGTTACAAATGGCAATTGATAAAAAATTGTTACAAATGGCAATTGATTTATTTAAATTGTTACAATATAGAGGGAGAAAGAGATGTATGTGCAAACTTGTATTTGTGCAGATAAAAGGTATATATTTTTTACGTATTTTTTTTTTAAATTCCACATTTAATGATTTCAATGTCATTTATTATCATTGAAATATAATATCTATAAATGATTGTATATTTTTCTATAACTCACTTCACTCAATACATTTCGTATTACTGATTAAAATTTTAATTTCGATATTTTTATATAAAAAAGTTTTATTATATAAATATTATAACAATTATCTAAGCATATTTTCATTCCATCATTTAAAGTTCGTAAATTAAATTTTGCATCTTCATTTCGTCTTTAATTAAAGCGAGAGATGAAGAGAAACAAAAAAGGGAGGGGGAAGCATTATATAACCTAAAGTTAATCAATTTTGCAGCGCGGAAAAGAAATAATAAGCAGACTCTTTAGTTTAATATTTATAAATATCACAGTTAATAATAAAATCAGAAAAATAATAATTAAATTAAAAATATTTCGACTTCCATTTATAATTAATCAGTATAAATATAAAATATTATATACAAATTATGCAATATTGTTCATTTACTATACATATAAATTTGCATATCTTCGTTTTAACATATATATATAATTATTCAATTTTATTTTTAATTTAGAGCATACCACTCATCTCAAATTCCAGCAAAGCATAAACATCTACAAGTGCAAAAATTCAGACCAATGCTTCTTACTACACATGAATTTCAAAAATAATTTTCATTAGTCAGGTGAATTACAGGTATAAATACGTGAATCTCCATATTCATGATGACAGTTCGACATTTGATCATTATATCATTCTTTTATAATTAGGGACTGGTTTTTATTCATTTTGTCAACATTATAGAAGGATGATTAATCATTCCCCTATAGATATATCTACCATTCTTTTAATTCATCACATCATTTTCAAATATTATCAATCCACCACATGATAAAATCTTGTTACATTTTCATTTACCATTGTCAAACTTCCCTCCACTCACGACTTTGACGCCATCCATTTCAGATAAATACAATAATGATTATTACTAATCATTACAAAGCTAGATATTATCTCTAGCACTGATATAAACTTTAAACCTCAGTTAAAGATTAATATATCTGATTTTTTTTTAATTTTACACCCACGGAGTTATTCACCTTTCTTTTTCCCATGTGTAATATCTTTATAGATATAATAAAAACCTCCATACTCCCCCATTCTTTTTAAATTTATATAAATAAAAATACAATAAAAGACAAATGACCCCCAAGATGCATTTCGTGTATCTTCATATAATAGAGATATAAATGAGAGATAGTGACCTGGGCCAACTGATGAGTCCTGGTTTAGCACGAAATGCATCTTGGGGGTCATTTGTCTTTTATTGTACCTTTATTTATATAAATTTAAAAAGAATGGGGATGTATGGAGGTGTTTATTATATCTACAATGATAAAATCTCTACATATGTAATCCAGTTTCTATAAACTCTTGCCTCTTTTCACAATATCATACCCACATACAATCTTATTTCATCCATCCATATCAAGGTAATTTATTTCTAGAACTTTGATAAGTGAATGTGATGCAGTTTAAAACTTCAACTCTCTATCTATTATTATCTCTTTTATTTAAAGATTTAGACTAGCTCCATTTCCATCTCGTAATTGTTTCAATGATGTCAATAATCCTTATCTCTATTCTTTTACTCATGTATTTCATTTTTGATTTTTTATCACTTTTAAAAAACATCTCTCCATATTTTGTTGAGTGGTTTGAAATCATTGAATTGCTCTTTTATCAAGTCTCCAACTCTCAGGTACATAAGTAAAAACTGATAAAATACATATATTAAACATCTTCTGTTTCAAACACATAGACATTTTCCCTTATTTCTACTAAAAGCATTCCACCCAAATTTAATTAGTTGAATTCAAGTCATTATGTTTATATTTGTATTAATAAACTGACTAAGGTATTTATAATCGTTAATTCCTTTTTATTCATAACAATCAATCTTTATTTTCTTCTTCTGAGAAAATACATTGATCATTACAACTGTCATTTTAGTGTTCTTATTTTATTTTCACTTGATAACTCATACATTTCCTCAAGCACTGAAATATTATTTAGACAAACAATTATTCATTTAGTAGCCATCACACATTGTATAGCTTCATAATGATTATATTGTAATCTAAACTTAGTCTGATGAGAGTGTGTCCTGTTAAGATAAAAATATATCTATGATTTATGTGATAATTTATTTGTAATATATCAATTTTTAGACATGCTTGTTTTATTTTTCTCAACTGTGGTGATAACATATATTCCCACACAATGAAAGTAAGCTAAGACATGTGGACAGTATAAATGTGTACATCAAGTCAGTGAAAATAATGTTTACCCTATGCACATATACAAATGCTAAGTAATTAAGAAAATAAATCAACCACTATAAAAATGTGTTGGAATCACTCGATACTGAAATCACAAAGTGCTGTGTAGCATCAGTGCTCAGGTCAAACTGGTGGAATGAGTATATTATCCATCAATAAACAAATAGTCATCGTATTAGTAAAGAATGTAAAGGGGTGTGGACTTTAAGTGATCTGTAGTTTCTTAGTGCCATCTAAATAACTCTAAAAAGGATTGCACAGATATTCTTACACATACCTCAAATTTTATTATGACCTGAGCTGGCTTAGATCGCAAATACTCAATTGAACAAACATGGATAAGAGTAAATTCACAAAATATTTAATCTGGTATTTAAATAACTTTTCTATAATAATTTAAAATAATAGCTAATAAGTTATTAATCCTTTCCATAAGTTATACTAAGATAGTAAACTGATACATATAACGGATTTTATTTTTGCATTTTTGTCTTCATTATATTCTTAATATAAAATAAAATTTATTTTCTAATTTGAGTTTTCAATTCTTTAACTGTTATTCTAAAAATAAGTTCAATAAATGAAATTAGACTAAATAATAAAAAATTAACATTGTAAATAAGCAAAAAAGATTCATAAATAGAAATAAATTACCCATAATAAAATATATCTGTTTTAGTCTCTAGGCTATAAAAATAGTTAAAATAAATAAACAATGATTATTGTTAATAAATAAATAAATAATACTTCTGTATATAATATAAAAATAATATCATGAAACACATGATAAAAAACGCAAGATTAAAGAATCATATTTTATACAAAATTCATCTTGTGCTATGAATTCGAAATTTACCAGCTTTCCGATTAGTTGTTCCTGGCCAATACAATGAAATGTTAAATTCATCACCTAGGAGAAAATAGAATTTTTTACACTGCCTTGATAAGGACTCGTAAGAGTTGAAAGCGCTTGGAAATATTATTTATTATTTTATTAATTTATAGTTATAAATTTATTATTTATTAATTTATATTAAACTCTGTATTAACAATTGACACGAATTGTTATTTTATATGATTATTGTTGCATTTGATTATTCTACTCTTTTTTTTATTGTAAAATTTAATATTTTTATAAATATCTTATTAAAGCATAAATTCAAATAATTGAAACTCTCTTTAAAAGATTAAAATTGAACTTATAAAGAAAATCAGTGAAATAATAGAAGTATAGTTTTGATATTTCTTGACAAAAAGCAGGTTTAACTTCTTCAGTGGCTTATGTCAATAAAGTTTTACTTGACTAATTTTCTTTAAAACAGTTACAAAAGTTCAATGAATTGATATACCATATTACTTTAAATTTAAGCCACATTTTTTTAAATTGGCTTAAATTCAAAATGAATATTTTAATATCGTATTACTGCCAATCTCTCACTCGCCCAATAATTATGTTTTTGCTTTATCCTCTAAGCACTCATATAGTATTATCACTATTGATATTAGTTTTTTCAGGGATTCCCCATTCACACTTTTCCTTTAGTTCCTATTTAAGTAAATAAAAATATTTATTATTTTTTAATATCTATTATAAAATCATATATATATATATTTCAATTTTAAAATACTACTGTGGATTAAATTTGAGGGCAGCTTAAATTCGAAATAATACAGTATAAGTGACATTTATATATTTAGAAATAAAAATTTAATAAAGTTATAAAAAAATAAATAGGTTTTGCATAAACTTTTTTATTTTATTTTATAAACAAATGGCAATAGAGCACAAGTGTCCTATTACCTTTTCAACTCTGTTCTATGTAACTGGTATAGGGTCAAAAATACCATTCTTTAATTTTTTTTTCTTTATGAGATCTAACATTTTTCTATTATAATTGAAATTAATTTTTCACCAAATCTTATATTTTAATTAAAATTTCTAACAGAAATTGAAAGCAGATTCTAGCCATTAATAGCAGACATTGTATCTGTATGTTATTAACAGAGAATTTAGACAATTAGTAATAATAAAAAATTTAAAGATCTGTTAAATATTTTTCAGTAATTCAAGTACATTATTTTTGATTCTGACTTACACTTAGATATTAATTATTTCCATAGGTTGACAACAATATAATAAATGTTTATATTGTGATTGAAAGAAACATTTTAATGATAAGTAGTCATAAAGACAATATATTTATGCACATGGATGCATGTGTCTGCTGAAACAGTAAGGTCTGCTTTGCAGATCTTCGTTTCACCTTTTCTCACCTATTTCCTACCCTCATACCTTAGTTTGAACCCCAATATATCGTAGTGTGTCTGCAATATGCTTATATACTGAAAATCCTGCC
>JAQFVV010014605.1:0-31939 GCA_028023455.1 Epiperipatus broadwayi
GGGCGGGTTACAATATTATACTTGCATTATAAATAACTATTAGATCCAAGAAACTGAAGAACATACCAATTTATTTTAACTAATGTTACTAAGTGAAATCTTAATAAAGCATTCTTAATTGTTGCATTAATTATAAATCTTTGTTTTATTTATATGTAACCAATTTTATAATGGATAGTTTTAGCATTATGATGATAAAATCTATCTTTTTACCTGTTAAACACAATGCATTGAACCTTGTTATAATGTAATTTCCAAATTTGGTTCTTTTTATATAAAATTCTATCAAAATATGTAAGTAATTATAACATTTTCACACATATATAATTACTAAGACAATAAAGCCAATTACTCATGGCTTGATAAACATCAATTGTTAATCACATCAATTGTTAATCTATCAACAATCTCATCCTAAAGTCAAGACAACCTTCATTAACAATAAAGGTGGTATCACCTTTATCTATGGTCTAATATATTTATATAGGTATTAAAGATTGAAAATCTCATACTCCTTGATCAAGTTGCAAGCTTTAGTGTCTATGTAAATATATCAGACCATAGATAAAGATGGTACCACCATTAACGTTAATGAAGGTTGCATTGACTATAAGATTAGATTGTTGATAGCTTAAAGATTGATTGCTATCATACACATATATAAATATATCCAATAAAATCAATTAATCAAATGACATATAAATATGAATAAATAAACAACTAGTTATCCATATCAATGAATAAAGAAAATCAACACCTATTCTCCACTGATATTTCAAACTAGAATTACATAATATGACCCAGAGAATTAACATCAGTCACCTAGACACTTTTAATATTCAAATCATGCATTTTTAATTTAAATATTAAAAGTAATCATGTCAAGATATGGAGAATAGATATTAATTGGCAGAGTTGCTGATGAGATTCCTGTTCTAATTCAAATTGTGTAGTAAGGAATACTTATTTGTTATATTTACCTTTTAATATGGGGACTATTTATTCATTTATATACTTATGCACAGTTTGTATAACCAATGTTGTTATAAAATAAAATACTTAAGGTGTCTCACACATTCTAACCTTATAACCATCAAAGCTATTAATTACTAATTTTTTCCAACATTAACCAATAAACTAAAAATAATAATACTTAATATGCAGTGCTGCAATATTATATCTTACTTCAATTATACTATATCCAAACAAAGATATAAACAAATAAAAAAGACATTAAAATTTATATATTTAATAAATTTTATAATGTAACAGCAACCACATTATCATTACAGAGTGCCATATACAATCAGATTTAAAATTGGTAATATAAAAAAAATTAATATTATGGAAGTAGCCATTTTTATTTCTCAGTGCAATGTAATTGTTCATGTTTTTAATAACATTTCTTCTATTTATATTGAAAGAAAATATATCTTACTCTTTTCTTTATTATCTTTTCTGAATGTGATTTGTAGTATTTTGCAAAATAAAATGTTTTGTAAATATAGTAAAAACAGTTTTATAAAATTTTAAAATCTGTATAAACTTAAGAAACATTACCAATTAGAGAGGGTATAGTCTATTGGGGAAAAATTATTGAAAAAAAGAATATTGCCCAGAACATATTTAATAGCAATAAAAACATTTCTTTTATGTAAAATAATAAAAATATAATATAGTAGGTTTTTTCTTCTATTTTCATTTTTTGAGTGAATGTGAAAGAGTGAATGTACACTCAGTATATATATAAGAAAATATGATTCCATAATTTATTATTAATAATTATATTATTATATGTTTATATATATATATAACCTTTATTTATATATGCATATTATACATATATCAAAGGGTTATAATATATATATATATAATAGATGTGTGTGTAGCTATGTGCAGCCACATTGTATATTAAAAATGAATATCAAATATATTAAAGCTAACAGCTAATGTCATGGCAATAATAACATTTTTAGTAAATAGTGGGGTTAAATTATAAAATTCTAATTAATACTAAAAGTTATATATTAAGAATGAATAATTTCTTTTTTTTTTAAACACTCGGTCCATAAAGGTTAAATGATATAACACTAAGTAATACAAAATCAATTCTAAAATCTCACTAAATAAAGTGTTTTATTCCAGTGCTGTACATGTAGATTCATTTACATTTTGTCTCAAACAAATATTCTATACAAAACTAAAGAAAAATTATTAACTAATGATAAAAGTGAATTTTAATAAAAGAGAGGAAAAGAGAAAATAGTTTTATTAAAGTTAATTGAATAGATGTTTTAACTATTTCAAAATGAATAAGTTTATAATATTAAAAAGGAAAATGAGAGTATTTTATTATTTTCTCTGTGTATTTCTAATCATGATGAATCATAATATATTTTTTCCTATGTGTTTATCAAAACACAGACTTTGATAATAATGGTAAAAGTTTTTTTGTTTAATCTTCTTATTGATAAACATATTATGGAGCTTGAATAAAAAAAGTAACATATAAATATGCTGACAGAAGCTGAGCTGTCAGTCAAGTCTACATTTTGGAAAGAATATGAGTGTGGACTTGCAGATTTTTATTGTGAAAAGCATTGAAACACATAAGTACACACTATAAATTGGTTTTGTATACATACACAATAAATATTCAACAAATAGCTTGCTGAGAATGTAGACTTTATTTTTCAAATGTCTTTCTGAATAACCTAGCATGGAAAAAGAAACTTAATTGCTCATTCTAGCTCTATTATATGCAAATTCTTACATGGCTACCAGGGAAGGTAAAAATGTTTGATGGAGAATGATCAGCAAACCATAGATTGATCATTTGAAAAGTGCATGACCATTTTATTAAATTTTGCAGAATCCACATTTCTTTTAAGAAAGAGAAAAAACACATGTTTAAATTTATGTGATTATAATCTGCATAAAAATAAATAGTGAATGAACTTCTTTGTAAACTGTGATCAGACAAGAAATATATGTTAAACTTCATAAAAGGAAACAAAATAAAAGTCATCACAAGAAATATCACTGGATACAGTGTTGTTTTCTTATTTGAATATCCATATTTTTTTCTGACAAAGGACCACATTCAAGTACAAAGGGACTAAGTACAAGTACTGAACTAAGAGGAATTATCTAATTTTCACTAATCTAATTTATTGCTAGATGTAGTATATGTATTTGCTTTATAATTAGATATGTGTGTATTATATACATATATATATATATATATATATATATATATATATATATATATATATATATCTCCGATTCTATGGAGCTTACCAATCAGCTCCAAACAAGCTTTGTTTACATAAATGCTGAAAGAGATAGAATTCAAAATCTCTATCATTGTCACCCACCTCCAGACCAGCTGTTTTCAGGCTTATTGGCTCACATCAGTGAAGGAAAATTACAAATGTATAACTTGTTTTGATATATATATATATATATATATATATATATATATATATATATATATATATATATATATATATATATATATATATATACTTTTTAATATGATTCTTGTAATACTAAATGTTTGAGAGGGTTAAATTCCTTTTACATGTTGTTACTTGAATAACTATTATTGTTGTGTTTGTAACTGTTCTGTTTTTATTCACTTTTCATTTGTGTATTTTATCAAATTAATTAAATAGTGTAACATTATCAGTAACTTTCAAAAATCTTGAAAGCTGTGATCAAGAGCTGGCAGAATTTCTTTAAAGGGTATAGCTTTAAGCCTAAAGTGTTACCATTCTAATCTTTAATAATATGTTTTGTCAGAACAAATAATTACTGTAGTATATATAGCTAATATGCATTTATATTCATACAATGAGGTGGAAATATTTTGTGTGGAATTAACCTTTTCAGCAATAGGCTGTAAGCTAATAATGTCCCTCAGTGCCTCTCAATAGTTAGTGATTGGGAAAATAAATTAGTTATAGCCTTGCTCAAAAGTGGCCTAATCATATGATCATATATGTGCAGATATGGTTGAGCAGATAGCAGTACATTGGTGACCAACAGTTTGAGACTGAGCATTCTTTTTTTCTGCTCAATTTTCAACCATGTTAAATTTTGGCTTGCCATTGTGGTTCACTCATCGCCAGAACATGTTGTGAATATGATGGAAAAATATAAACCCTGAGATAAATAATGTAGTGTTGCACAAATAAAATCGAATTGTGGAAATGAAAAGGTAGATGAAATAGTGAGAAATTTAATGTGTAAAAAGTAATAAAAAATAATATATGATATGCTATAGTAAAAAAATCAAGTAAGCTAAATTAAAATAAGGCTCAATATGGAAAGGAAATAAGTGGAGTGACTGTATGACTGGGATGGACCCAACAATTATAAAATATAAAGAGAAATTTTATATACATTTTTCTTTATAACATTGAATATAAAGAAAAAGTCATTTTTGTAATAGTTTTTTTTATAAATGATAATAACAAAATTGATTATGTGAATATATTTTAGCTAATGTATACATTTTTAAATTTATTATTAATGCATTTTTTACTATATAGGATCTGAAGTACATTTTTGATTGTGGATTGCAAATGAATGATTTTTTTTTTGCATTTTATTACCATGGTATCTATTAATAATAAAAATATTTTTATTTAGGATTTGTCATAAATAAAAGTATTGCCTGTCTCACAAAAAATGAATAAAAATTATATAGGTACATTAAATAAAATGTCTGTTAATTTAAAAATTATTGTAATAACACTTAAATTAATAAATATAATGTTAATTAACTATTATAATAATTAATTATAGTTAATTATCATTATATTTATTATTTTTATTGTTATATATATATATATATATATATATATATATATATATATATTGGCACCATGAAGAAATGTGGGAAGTTCACATTGTGCCAGCAGTGATCAGGGATAACTAATAAGAAAAAAATGAATTGTAGTATAACTTAATGTTTTAAATTTGGTTGAAAAGTTGTCAGGATCTTAGTTATGGTGTACCAATCATTAAAATTCCTTTTCCTTTATGTATATCTAATAGTGGAATGAGTATTGTTTGTTTATAAGGCTATAAGAAATGTTTCTTCATTAAGTTTCTAACCTACTGTATATTGGCATTCCAAGATCTAACTTGTATGTGTGGGTGCATGTCTATTCACATCATCTCACACTTCACACTTTATTCATATTTTTGATCATCACTCAAAATATCCATCTTGCAATAGCATTATTTATTTGCCATAGAGATTGTTAATAACTCAGTCATTAATAGATTTCTGGATTAATGGAAATACAGATGCACACACATACACCATTAGTTGATATGATTTTTTACTTATTATTTATTAATTATTTATTGCACAAAATTCTTCATTTGAAAATGTAAAGGTTATTTTATTTTTTATTGATTTATATTTGTAACTTAATTTTTTTTTATTGTTTCAAAACTCTATTCTTAACATTTTCACAAGCAACAAATTCTTGCATATTGTTAGCTCATTATCATAAATAAAAAAAGGTATGGCAAACTTAGAGAAGACTTCAGAAAGAAAAAGTTTTGAAGAAGGACTTCAGAAAACCATTTTTTTTAGAAAAGGTGGAATAATTTTCTAAAATGAAATATAATAATACAAGTGAATTTAACAGTTTTATTGGATTCCTTACTATCTCTTTAATAAGGAAACTTTTTCTATACTACTCAAGAATAAATGCCAAGTATAATTTTGAAAGACACCAGATGATATTTTCTAAAATGGAAGGCTAAATGTTCAGAGGTACACCAGTTTATAACTTTATCAACTAACAGTTTGAACTTATTTTATTCACAATGCATAGATATTACTTAGAAAAATCACTAATACAAATTTATTACAATGTATTTTTAATAAATAGTGTGACATTGGATTTATGTAAAGTAGTCATAATAATAAGAATTGGAAAATTTATGCTGGACTATGTAATGAGATATTTGAATGACTCTTACTTAACAAATTTCCTATTTTATTGTGTAAAAAGAAAGGCTGAAACTGTAAAATTATTCATGCTAGTACTCTGCATTATCATCATAATTATGTACATTAAATTACCTAACCATTCATACTCATGTAGGGGTAAAAGAATGTGTGACAATAATACTTGATAATTATTTACCAGAAGGATATAAACATTGATGATTAATTAACCTTGATTTTGATCATCATTAAAGATGTATTAAATGTTGGAATTTAGACCAAACAAAGTTTATAAAAAAAAAATAAATAGATCCAAATACTTGCAAAAGTTGCTTATAACGTCCATTAGGAAATCCTAAAAACTTTGTTAAGTTATTGCTGTCTTTGCCAAATTTATGTTTAACCTGCAGGAATAATATTCATATTTTTAATGCTTGTTATTCTTCTTATCATAGTGAACTACATGTGTGTTTCTATTTCTTTAAAGTTTCAAATATGAACTAAAAATATAAAAAAGTAAAAAAATTACAAAGGGAACTTTTATTTTAATGACAGAAGGTTTGATATGCATTTCTTCATTCACATATGATAGATATACAGATGTATTTATTTATTTATGTTTATTTTGACATTAATTTTTATTATTATTATAATTTTGTGTATCCAATTTCCTCTAGAACTTCTCAGAGAGTTTGGTATAAGTTATACTAAACCGATAATATTTTCTTTTTGTTGTATTATGGAAATAGATGCTTTATTATTATTCATTAATTAGTAATAGTAAACAGATATATGAAAACATTTAGGCCAGTATTGCCGAATGGTTAAGCTTATTTAATAGTATTTACACTAATTTGAATTTCAATACTCATAATTTTTTTTAAGATATTAGACTCATTCATAATCTAGTTAATGCTAATATTGTCTGATGTAATTTAAAAAGAATATTTTATACATGATCATATATTCGCGTGTGTGTTCACTTTCAGAATATATTGTATAAAAGTTAAATTTATGCTTATTTGTTTCTTATCGGTTGCGGCTGGTATCATGACTAAAGATTGTAAAAATTTACGAGTTTATCTGCTATGGATTTGTTTATATGAAATGCATTAGATGTCCTTCGAGTGGAGAGGTGATTGAGATGATGATCATGATATTCGGATTGAGTAACGTTCATTTTATTTGTTTACCTATTGAGCTGTGGATGGTAGTATATTTCTTTATTTGATAAATATGTTTCTTAAAGGAAAGTGATAGATGACCCGTGTATTCAGGATTAGTCGGCTAAGTTCTGCACCATTTCTGTTAGAAGAGTTGATAGTTACTATTTTCATGAATTAAATCGATGTTTGGATTTGTTATTAATCTCCACATGCACGTATGTAAATATTTATTTGATATTAATTTTGCTCTTCCTTTCCATTCCATGTATATATCGTCAAGCAATATATGTTAGTTATTTCAGATAAATATTTCAGTAATTTCGGTAATATACCTGAAGTTGGATTTGTGATTTAGAGATTAGCCCATGGTACCATCCGCATTGTGAAGTTTGTTTATTCCGCAAGTCAGCCGATGAAAATATAATCAAAAAAATGTGTCGTGATTGTGAATTCATAAATGCGCACACTTTCGGAAATATGATAACCTAAAGATATACAAAGAAACCATCACTGGAATTGTAAATTCTGAGTAATTTGTCAGATCATATCACATATAATCATTATTTCATTCATTATTATTGTTGGTAATTCATCTTCCCGGTATAAATGTAATATTGTATTACAAAACTTTATTTTATTTAAGGCTAGTTAATAAAATGATTATTTAATTTCATATAACTGATATAGATTTGTAGGCATAAGGAAATAGTCTAAATGACATTAATTGATTGTTTGACATCGTTTTCTTAGTTTATCAAGAGTAGAGTGGGAATAGATGATATGAATATTAATACGTGAATATTTTGAGTTGCTAATAATTTAACTAATTGAATTGTAAATGTTATTGAATTATAAATGTTATTGAAACCACATATAAGAGGCAGAGCCTCCAAATATTAAGTGTTATTTTGTGTAATTTGATGTTATTTTATTTTATCCAAGTGCTATTTAGTCAAGTTTGTAATCAATGTAAATTATTGTTAAATCATCACCAATGTGTCGTAAAGGAAAGTGTCTTATAATAAATGTTTTGTTGAAGTAAGATTCCTCTTAATTATTTTATCATATACGTTCGATTGACCATTTCAACCCTCACATATGTTCAAAATAATACAATTATAATATTTATCAATTTACTAGTATATGCCATCTATCTCGATAGCACTGAGTTAATAGATCCAAACATTGTATAATGCCAAGATGTAATTTTGCCTTGTTTAGAATAGATAGTGATATGAGATAAAAATATACCCGATCCTTATCATTGTCTATCCGTTATTTTATTGTAATAGATGTCAATTTCACAATAGTCCTCATTGATTAATAGTCATATTATATTAGGATTGACTTATTGTTCCTATAGCAGAGCCCTGATATTAGTTCATCATTTAATAAACATTGATATAACTGTTCAATCTAAATTAAATGTCAGTAGATTGATTATTGTTGCAGTGATCCCCAAACATATTAGATGAGTGGCATGATTGGTCTAGCATGTACTTAGAGGATGAGGGAATTTAATATATCATGATTTAAGTTAATCCATAAATTGCTTCCTTTTGATAATTTAGTAAATGCTTATAATATAATTAAATAAACACTATATAATTGTTGCCTATAAATGCTTCTCTCATCCCATTTGCATTCTAGATGACCACAATATCCTAACCCTCAACTGAACTAAGCTTTAAATTAATAGTTCAATAGAGTCTTATCAATAAGTATAGATGCAATCTAGATTATAAATTTATTCTATCTTGTATAGAATTGGCGCTTGGGCATTTATTTGTGCATAAAGCGATATAGGTGAAGAGTGTACAGGTGTGTATATATATATGTGTCATATTATTATTACTATTTGCGGGATATTCCGTGTAGTGAAAAAACGTCAGCATTTAGCTTTTTCACTACACGGAATATTCCGCAAATAGTAATAATAATATGACATCTTTTATCCGTGAAAATATTAGAATTAATATATATATAATCTTGTGGAAAGAAACTATGTTTCACTCATGTGCTAATAGTATAATGTATAAATTTACACACACTCACCTGTCAGTGAAGGTTTTGAAAGCATAAAGGAGGTTATTCTTATATAAACCGATCCTTGCTGACCATGCTTTAATTGACACATTATTTGTACTCATTTAATTTGTACATCACAGGGAAGAGAAAGTTTCTCATTTTTAAGTACTTACAATTTTAACTTCTATTAATTTGAATATATGTATGCTTATATTATAAACTTATGAAAAGATCTAATTGTATATCTAATGTTGTCAATAATTTATTTAACAGATATCTATTTTACTTCTACTTCCTAAAAACCATCAGTTTGTTACTACTATTTTAGTGGTATTATTGTGATATTCAGTTATTTTAATGCACTTATTTTTATTTCTGTTATTAAAATGTAAACTCAGGAAATAACTATATTGAGTTGCTTTCTACATATAATTTGGACTTCTTTATATATATATATAATCTTTTCAGTTATTTTCAGCTTTTACCTATGTATTGGATATTTTTTGTAGTATAAACGAGATAAATTCAAACTATATTGGAGCCAGGCAACCATCAATTAAAAATAATAATGCAAGCTGAAACCATGTGATCTAAAAATGCCAATGGTATCTGAATCTAAACAAAGTGTTTTTGATAGTCAAGATATGCATTGTGCAGTGATCCAATTACAACAGATCTTCCAAAATCACAATCTACTTTTATTCATGTTGATACAGAGGCAAAACTCTCAATACAATAGCACTACTCAGTGCAAGCCAGAGTAATCAATAGATGTGATCATGTGATATTTAGTGGTTATTACAACACATGATTTCAGATTGTATCAACAAATGTGGTGACACATGTAAACTTCCTCCTATGTGGTAATTTTTTTTTAAAAAAAAAAACAAATTTCCCTGAATTTTTATTTATTATTTTTTTCAATTTTGTACACCTATTTTTTAGTTGTGGAATTCCAGTGCCTCTACAACTATTTTTATTAACACTGTTTACAGCACCTCTGCAATTATATAGTTTTCATTCCCCAGTAAAGGTTTGTGTGATCAAGTTGAAATATTGGAATTTTTAAATTAAAATCTTATATGGATGAATCTGCAAAATATGTTGTATATATATAATTCAAAAATTAAATTAGAGATATAACTTAAATTTTTATTGGGGTTTTATCAATCAACTATTTAGCTAAAGTTAGGCACACTTTTACAAGTCTAAATCTAAAATATATATAATGAGCTATTTATATTTAATTAATATTATATCTAATACTGACATACAATAAATTGTTAAAAAAATTGCAATTATCATTTATTAATATATAGTGAATAGAATTAAAAATGATTCATTATGACTTTCAATTTAAATGCTTAAGATTTGCAGATACGTATAAAGTAAAAAAAAAATAGGGTGGATTCATCTTATCTTTTCAAAGACTTCTATCTGATATTTAGAATGTGAGAGTATTTCTCAAGTATTATAAATTCATACAGCACATGTGTCGGGGGTGATTTCCTAAAGATTGTTAAGGCAAGATCTTATAATTTTCTCTGAGTATCAGGACCACCACTCCTATATTACATACACAGTTTTAAAATGGTTTTAAAATGTTTTCTTTTTTGAAAAGACACACTAGCATGAGATATATAACATGCATTTTTCTCATTGTATATTAAAATTGTAGCTTTTTTTCCATTGCAATTGTTTAAACATTATGTCCATTTTTTAAAATATGATATATATGCCACTGTCACAGCAAAAGAAACAATTACTAGATTTTAAATCTATTAAAACTGCAGTTGTGACTTTGTATTGTACTGTAAATATATTTTAGCCGTTAAATTTGTGACCAACATATACATAATCATCCATGTCAAATAGAAGCATATCATTTGAACTATTTACCATCAAATTCTGATTGTGAAGAGTCTATTCATCCCTGTAGTAGCTGTATATGTACAAAATACACATTTTATGTATAGTAATCTATAGCACTGGTTACCATTGCTTTTTTTAATTTAGGCAGTCACTTTAAAATATTTTGGTGATCTGCCAGTGGACTGATATCAACATCTTTACCATTTCTGACTGAAAAGTTATCATAATATTTTACTTATAAATATATGTTAGATTACTTTCATTATCTAGTTTTAATTATTAAATGTCCTAGAAAAAATTAAATTTTATTAATTTTTTTTTAATAATATATCAACAACTCTATAATGTTTCTAACTCTTTGGCTATGAATATGAAGTTAAAAGACCTCGAAAGTGCTAAGCCTGATATTTAATTTTGATATTTCTAACTTTACCAATGAGCATTTGAAGCGAGTGCAGTATAATTACTAATACATTGATCTGTAAATAGTAATGCAATGTATTTGACGGACCTTATTTTTCACTCTGGATCATGTATTTCTAATATGACCAGTGATTGTACTAGCATAGAAATCAAACCTGAGACCTATAGATTTATGAATATTAAATTTAAGCCAATAAACATCACATGACCATCTCCTCTTATGCTTGTGTATAACTGTTATTAAAACAGGCAAAACTCACTATATATATATTGCCACACACAGCAAGCTAAAGTAATCAATGGATGCCAGAAGGCTTGTGCATAAAATCCCCATCTAGTGCCTACTCATCCAATATCCCCAGATTAGTTTCTGGCTTATGGCCTTCGTCAGTGAGGAACCTTGGATCTGAGAGTACTACATCTAGATTTTAGAATCTAATGCAACCCTCCATCAACCCACCTTTTATCACCATTTAACTACAAAACTATGAATCTTAAACTGAAAACACCTTAATGTTTTAATCCAAGTCCAATAGCTTATATACTTATATGAGTCTGAACCCAGTTCAGTACCCATACATTTTGGTGTTTTTGGTTCTTTAATAACCATAGCCACCACTATCCTATTAAGCATGATTGGTTTTAAGCCAATAAACATCACATGACCACCTCCTACTATGCTTGTGTACAACTGTTGTTAAAACAAGCAAAACTCACTATATATATTGCCACACACAGCAAGATGGATTCCAGAAGGCGTGTGCATAAAATCCCCATCTAGTGCCTACTCATCCAATATCCCCAGATTAGTTTCTGGCTTATGGCCTTCATCAGTGAGGAACCTTGGATCTAAGAGCACTACATCTAGATATTAGGATCTAATGCAACCCTCCAGCAACCACCTTTTATCTTCATTTAACTAGAAAACTATGAGTCTTAAACTGAAAACCCCTTAATGTTTTCAATCCAAGCTCATTAGCTTATATATTGGATGAATAGGCACTAGATGGGGATTTTATGCACAAGCCTTTTGGCATCCATTGATTACTCTAGCTTGCTGTGTGTGGCAATATATAGATAGTGAGTTTTGCCTGTTTTAACAACAGTTATACACAAGCATAAGAGGAGGTGGTCATGTGATGTTTATTGGCTTAAAACCAATCCTGCCTAATAGGATAGTGGTGGCTATGGTTATTAAAGAACCAAAGACACCAAAATGTATGGGTACTGAACTGGGTTCAGACCCATTGACTATATAAGCTAATGAGCTTGGATTGAAAACATTAAGGTGTTTTCAGTTTAAGACTCTTAGTTTTGTAGTTAAATGAAGATAAAAGGTGGTTGCTGGAGGGTTGCATTATATCCTAAGATCTAGATGCAGTGCTCTCAGATCCAAGGCTCCTCACTGACAAAGGTCATAAGCCAGAAACTAGTCTGGGGATATTGGATGAGTAGGCACTAGATGGGGATTTTATGCACAAGCCTTCTGACATCCATTGATTACTCTAGATTTCTGTGTGTGGAAATATATATATATATATAGTGAGTTTTGCCTGTTTGAATATTAAATTTAAAGTTACATTCTAAACAACTAGGCTATTTCTTTCAGAAACTACTCATTATACTTACTCTTCAGAAATATGAATAAAGTAGGAGATTTACTTAGATAAGTATACAAAATTTCTAATGACTGTTGTCATTGATGGAATAGTATAATTTGTTAGAGAATTATCTTAATTTCAGTATTCACGAATCTAAATATTCGAGCTTCACTTTCAGTACTAGTACATTCAATGGCCAGGCCAACAATATCTGATGAATAGAGGAAAATAAAACCACTGCGTTATTAGTAATATTTGAATGTATTTGAAAACACAAAAAAGATTACATTTTTCTGAAGATATTTAACAATTAACATTAGATGATAGAAATAGACTAGTATATAATTGCAAACATTACTAGATGTTTTATATATACACACATTATAAATAATATAAAATTAAATGAAATCGATAATAATATTAAAATTTTCACCATTATTTTTATAAATATTATTTTCATAACAACAATAATAACAATAATGATAATAACAACAATAATAATAGTGATGATGATGATAATAATAATAACAACAACAATAATAATAACAATAATTTAATTCAATTCTTGTTTATTCCGTGCACTTCAACACTTTTGCTTTAACAGAAATACACAAGTAAATATTCATATATTATTAATAATTACAGAATGAATATACAATAAACAAAATATTATTCAATATATTAACATTTTAACAAAAATATACAATAAAGAAAATTACAATTCATAATCAAAATACGAAAAAATATATAAATACATGAAATACAGTAAATTCAATTTGCTTTTTAATATCATTTATCAAGTAATCGCAAAAAATATTAATGTCATTGAATTTTTGATTATACAACTTTTTCAATCCGTTAATGACAGATTTGTTTAAAGAATAATTTTTACCTTTTTTAATATTAGAAGTGTATACGTCCCTTAACAAATGAGAAGGCACTCTTAATTCCGTTTTAGATATAGACTCATTAACATCAATTTTCCATTAATTAACTTTTTTAAGAATACCATATCTTCATTTAGTCTTCTTTCAGTTAGTATTATTTTAAGATTTAAATGTCCTCTCTTTATTAGCTTAATAAATCTTTTCTCTACATTAGAAATTTTAGATTCGATATAAATCAAATCCAAATTTCATATAGAAGAACCATACTCCAACAAAGGTACAGCAAAAGAAGAGAATAACATGTACTTTATATAAGAAGATAAATCTCTGTCAAATCTCAAAATACATCCCATCAATCTACATGCTTTACTTATATTATATATGCTCATTAAAAATAAAATTATTACAAAATATAATTCCTAGATCAGAAACAACTTTGTATATAATAACATCTTCCTCAGTCTGGTAATGATACATCTCTTTATTGCTGTATGAGGCAATACATGTTTTACTTATATTTATTTTTATATTATTAAATTTACACAATTCTTTGAAATAAACTATCTTTTTGACGATCAATATGATCATCATATATGCCAATTCTTTTAAATAATTTAAAATCATCTGAATAGTGTAAGTATCATACTTTTTTAATGTTTTGATCAAGATCACACATGAAAACATTAAAAAGTAAAGGTGCTAATATTCCACCCTGAGGAAGCCCAATCTTATTTTTGAATAACTTAGAGTGAATTTTATCTATTCAAATGTAAGAGCATCTATTTTCCAAATAATTAATAGACCATGCAACTAAATTAGAACTAATTCCCATCAGTTTAAGTTTATATATTAGATGATTATTTGCCACATTATTAAATGCCTGTGACATATCAAAATAAAAAATATCAAGTTGCATCTATCTATTCAGAAAGACCATGAACAATATGATCAGATATTACCATTAAGTTAGTATCAACAAACTTTCCAGGTACAAAACCATGTTGATAATTAGGCAAGATCTTAATTATATCAGTACTAGCATTATTATAAATACATCTTTCATAAGTCATAGCAAATGAATACAGTACTGAGATAGGTCTATAATTACCTGGATCAGATCTATCTCTCTTCTTATAAATAGGCACAATCTTAGAAATTTTAAATATATCCAGAACAATGCATTTTTCAATAGATAAATTAATTATATAATGTAATGGAGTTAGAAAACAGGCTGCACAACCCTTAATATTAAAATTAGAAATATCATATCCCATAGATGATTTAGATTTAAGTTTGTATATTGCATTAAGCACATCAGTAATATTAATTTTATCTACATCAATATTCCCACTACTTTTATTATTTGATTCAATATTAGTTATTTCCCATCAGTAATGTTTGAATACATATTTGTGAAATGATTAACTAACTCATTCATAGAATGTTGTATTAAATTATTTTTGTAACTTTTATTCCCAACAATATTTAAATTTTTAATATAAATTCCAAAACATTTGTAGATTATGTTTAAACCCTCTTATAATATTGTTTTCTCATTCCATCATATAGAAGCTACATCTGAATACATTTTGATGGACGACTAATTATTATCAATGTCATAAACCTGTTTGAAATGCGTAAATAAAATCAATAAAAGTATTATGAAATTATTCTTTTATTCCTGAAACGTTTCTTGTATTTTGACAATGCAAACAATATCTAGGGTGCTTCTTGATTCTCTGAAACCCCAATTAATCTATTCAACAAATCCTTGAAATTACCTTTGCTTTATATAATATATGACTCCAGTTTATACATTGCAATTTCAACAGCATGCTCTTTTCTTTAGCTGTTGCTATGCCACCTAATGTAGGTTTTAGTAACTAATAATTAGAGAAATAGATTTTAATAATATTCCATAACAATTACTGCAATCTTGTCTATTCCCTTTATTTTTTAAAATTGGAAGAGATTGGGTAACAACATCTGGATATATATATATATTCTTAATACAAAGACCTGTTTTGATTTTACTAAGTTAGCTATCTTTGTCCAAATGTAAATTAGTACATAAAATAGATATACTGTATCTTTAAAAGTTATTATTTAAATGGTTTTCATAAGTCCTTTTTTCATTTATATATATATTTAAGTTAATATTAGTGTATTTAGAATAGAATCACTTAAGGGTGTATTAATTTTAGATTTCTTGATTAATTATACAAATTATCATATTAACTTTCATACTTGATCTAGAAACCTAAACTTAACTTTTTAGATTACCAAATTCTCTAATGTACGTTTTATAATGCAAAAAAAAAAAAATTACAGATTTGATATTGTTTTAATAATTTATTTAATGATAAGTAATATTAATATTTTTATACACAATAAATTAAAAAAATTAGTTATCTGCACTTAACATGTTAGCCTAATTAACTTAATACATCTTCCTCCTAATGACGTTTTAAATAGTTAATTTAATAACTTCTGGTTTGCCTATGCCATAATCGGCCTGTAATTAATATTATTTAATACTTTTAGACGACTAAAGGAAAAAGGAAGAAAATTTTCAACATAAAAGGAAGCCTTTAACTGGAAATAAAAGAGGGTTAAGAGTTGTATTGCGTACTGAGTTCAATTGATGAAAAATACGAAGAAGAGGAATGTCTATATTTAAGTGACGATGTTTTGTTTTTTGTTTTTTAAAAAAATAAATAAATATTCCACGTATATATTTTATTAAATTAGAAAATCATAGAACATTACAATACTCGCCCAAAAAAAAAAAATTATTAAAATTCTCTCAGGCAATTGTTTTAAAATAGATCTTGTTCAAATGAAATTCAACAAAGATACAATCGACATATATATATAAAACAAAATAGCCTTCCTATAAATCACTTTAAACAACAACCACCTTTGACATCAAAGGATGTCTTAATGAGATTGATGGCATTGTTAATGCTAAAAAGGTGTTTGGTTTTTGCTGTGTACAGCCACTCACTCGGCTTAACAATCAGGTAAATAGACAGCAGAAACCAAATGATTAGACAAATAGTTTAATAGAATTATCAGTCGGAATAATAATATTACATATATAGTTATAAGACAATTAAGTTTAACTTAAGAATGCTGGCCATGAAGGCATAAGAAAAACATAATTTAGACTGGTGTGGCCTGCAAAGTTCCTAGGTCCACTTTTTAACCTTCAGTGGTGGAATTCACTGGGTTTGTTCCATTGCTAAGTTAAAAAAAACTCTTGACTTTCATGTGCATTCAATGAGTTCCCCGCTGCAAGTGCTGCTTAGTTATTTTTTGTTCCTTCTTTTTTCTTGTTAAGGAATGTTCTAGAAACCAATTAATTCTCCTATTGTCTACTTTTAGTAATCAGCATTTTTAATCTAGTTGCTTAATTAGTTTCTAATCTGAAGCGCTTATCTTTAATAGCGTACCAAATTTAATTACAAAATTCCTGTCTATTTCATCTAATAAAACTTATTTTAATAAAACAGTAATTTTTATATATGTATAACTTATTTTAACAAAACTTATTAATTATTATACACGTATATAGCACCTCCACCACTTCAAAAATTATTGTTTCTGAAGTCTTACATAGTCTTTTAAGTACGCAGGTTCTTTTTTTGTTCTTGAAGATCTTCGTGGAGATGTTTTCTCTTCTACTGGCATTTTGTTGGTCTCTTGATCATCGTACTTCTCTTCTACTGGTGTTTTGTTGGCTCCTTCAGTTTCTTGATTGTCGGATTTTTTTTCGCTTTTGGGAATGCACGGTGCTGCAGTACTTCCGGTTTGCACTAATTCTTCTCGATGTCTCACATGATTTATATGCTTGCACGTTGTTTTTCCAGTTTCTGTCTCTACAAGTATTATTTGTTTTGATAGAATTTCTTTTATGAAGGCCTTCACCCAGTATTTCCTGATAACGTCTCTAACCCAGACTTTTTCTCCCTTGGAGTAAATAGTATCTCCAGTATTGCTTTCGTAGTGTGTAGAGTTTTGTTCTGGGTGGATTAACGATAGTTTCGTGCGGAGTTTCCATCCGAAAATTAATTCTGCAGGAGATTTGCCTGTAGCACACGGAGTACTATGTTGATATAATAAGGCAGAATGTAAGGTGTCTTGTATATTTGCAGTGCCTTCCTTCCGTAATGTTTGCTTCAAAGTTTGTACTGCCTTTTCTGCAATACCATTGAACTACGGGTGATATGGGGGCGTGGCTAAGCATTTAATTCCCCATTCTGTGAGAAACTCTTCAAATTTAGTGGATGTGAAACTGGTACCATTGTCAGACACAATTGTTTCAGGAATCCCATGAAAAGCAAAAATCTCCTACAGTTTTGCGATTGTTTCTTCGGTACTGGTGTTTTTCACTACTCTATATTCCGTCCACTTTGAATAGGTGTCGACCACTACCAAAAATATAAAGCTGTGAAATGGTCCAGCATGGTCAACATAAATACGGCTCCACGCTCTTTCAGCTTCTGGCCAAGCAGCATATTTTTTCTCATGCATATTTGCATTTATTTGGCAACTTTCACATGATTTCACATATTTCTCTATATCAATATTTATTGCAGGCCACCATATGTAACTACGAGCCAGAACTTTGGCCCGCACTATCCCAGGATGACCTTGATGAATTAAGTGAAGAATCTTATTCTGCCCACTGCTCGGTATCAACACTCTATCATCCATTAAAATACATCCCTTGTTTATAGACAGTCTTTGTCTTACATCCCATAAAGTTTTATGTAGTCTCTTGGGCCGATTTTGTGGCCAGCCTTTGCTGATCCATTTACTTAAGTGTTTATATCCATAGTCAGCTTTAGTCCAATTATCTACCTTTTCACTGGTTATTAATTCGTTGTTCCAATTATCGATATAGTTAATAGTTTGGTCGTCTTTTTGTAATTCAGCTTTAATGGGCATTCTTGACAGTGCGTCTGCATGTTTAATGATCTTTCCTTTTTTGAAATTTAAATCAAAATCATATCCTGATAACAGATTAACCCAACGTAACATTCTAGGGCTTAGATGATCAGGGGCAGTTTTATTTTTTGCTAATTATCCCAACAGCGGTTTATGATCGGTAAAGATTTTAAACTGTCAACCATACAAATATTGGTGAAACTTTTTTATTGCAAATATGATAGCCAGTGCCTCTTTATCTAGTTGACTATAATTTTGCTCAGCGTTTGTTAACGTTCTTGAAGCATAGACGATTGGTCACTTGCCGTCAGCTACTGTATGGCTTAAGACTGCCCCTACTCCAACTTCGGATGCATCTGTTGTCAATATCAATTCGAGGCTACTGTCGTAATGTACTAATAAGCTGTTTGATGTTAATAATTCTTTCGTGTCACAAAAAGCTTTTTCTTCAGCTTGATCCCAAAGCCATTTTTGGCTCTTTTTTAATAAATTGTACAGCGGTTTTGCTATGTGAGCATTCCCCTTAAGAAAAATTTCAAAATAATTAAGAAGTCCTAAGAAAGCTTGAAGTTCTTTAACATTTCTGGGTCTTCGTGCTTCCTTTATGGCTGCAATTTTTTGAGGGTCAGGTCTCTTTCCCTTTTTTGAGATTATGTGTCCCAGGAATTTTAATTCAGTTGCCATCCAGATACATTTGTCTGCGTTTATTTTAGCTCCGAAACTACATAACTTGTCGCAAACTTTTAAAACTCGTTCATGTAATTCCTCTTCTGAATTGGCCACGACCAAAATATCATCAAAATATAGTGTTACACCATCTATTTTCTGAAACAGCATGTCCATTTTGGCCGAAAAATATTTGGTGCAACCGTAATTCCATAAGCCAATCTATTATACTTAAACAATCCCATATGTGTTGTAATAGTTAGCAATTCTGAGGTGCATTCAGAAACTGGTATCTGGTGAAATGCGGCCTTTAGATCAATTTTAGAGTAGTGACTTGCCTTTTGCATATTCGCCAGTATTTCCCTGACATTTGGTACAGGATACTGACTTTTAGTGCAGTTTTTATTTATTGTGGTCCTATAATCTCTGCAAATGCGGATCTGCCCATTTGGCTTAGATATAACCACGATTGGAGTGGCCCATTCCGTTTTCTCAACTGGCGTTAATACACCTTTACTAACCAGATTTCTCAACTCTTGTTCCACCTTAGTTTTCAGTGCAAAAGGAACTTTTCTGGTTCTGCAGATAATGGGGGTCGCACCACCTTGTAGCTATATGTTTATAGGCATCGTAATAATTTTTCCCTCATCACTTTTAAATAATTCACAATATTTATTTCTCATTTCTTGCTCAATAGCAACTTTATTTAGCATTGAACCATTCTCTACCTATAATAGGATTTAGACCGCCTTGTACTATGTATCATGGTAGTGTTCGAACCTTACTATTTAATTCAATCTGAGCCATCACCTTCCCTAATATTTTCATACTATTTCCGCTAGCATCTTTTGCTCTTAAACTTGTCTTCATTAATAAAGGAGGGTTTTTTCGATTCTGCACTACTTTCTCCCAGTCTTCAAGTGTCATCATTAACATGCCTGCTCTGCTGTCATTTTCCATTTTTACTGGTGTCTTTAATAAATTAACTGTCAGCATAAACTGATTTCCGTATCCAATCTGTGTATTGTAAATATCACACTTTTTTTTTCGACTTTACAAGTTGGCGAGCTGCCATGATCCTTTTCTCCTTTATTTTGACATACTTTCTGCAAATGCCCAACTTTACCACAGGTCCTACAATGCTCCTTATTATATTTACACTTATGAGCCATGTGGCCTTTTTTTCCACAGCAATAACACACTATCTCATATGTTTTGCTCTTACTAGATTAGGACTTATTTTCAGTTTTCCAAATATACGCATTACTGTCATTTTTGTGGGTAAAATTTTTAAATTCTTCCGATTGGTCGAGTACTATTTCGTGGGCTACTCCCATTTTGGTTGCTTCATCATAAGTTAACTCTCTTGATGCCAGTAACTGCTGCCTAAGCCTTTCATCTGACATGCCCCAAAGTAATTGCTCAAGCAGATTATCCTCTAAGGCATCGCCATAACTGCAACTTTTAGCAAGTTCTCTTAGAGCTTGATCATAATCTCGTATACGCTCTCCCTTGTTTTGCCTTTGGCTTCTGAAGTGTAGTCTTGCGACATGCTTCGAAGACTGGGGACTGAAAAAATTATTTAATTTCCCTGTAACTACATTGTATGGCAAATTCTCTGGCTCTTCGTGATCACAGAGTCTATTTGCTATTTTGATTACTTGTTGGCCGGCATAACACAATAATGTGGCAACTTTAATGGGGTTGCTTGTCATGCCATTAATCAAAAACAGTTTCTCGATTCTCTTAAGGTAAAATTGCCAATCAAAAGGGTTATTAATGTTGAACTTGTTAATTGTTACCTGAGTCACTGATGTCATCATTTTCTATTTTGCTTTTTTTTTTTTTTTATAAAAAAAATATTTCTATTTCACTACGAGATAACTATTAAACACACTTACTGGAGATAACTATTAAACACACTTACTGGGACAAACTTCTATTAATAATATGCTTACTAAAATAAATTACTGTTAATACACTTACTAAAACAAATTAATACGCTTACTAAAACAATTTTTCCGACTACTAATTCAATATTCACCCGGACTTCGATTTTCAATTTTCTTGTAACTTTCTTTACATTATACAATTCAATTCAAATCCACTACTGTTTTTAAATTGAACCAGATTTTCATTTTGGAATGTATCCTGTCGATTAACTGCGCCAATTTTCTGCTGTGTACAGCCACTCACTCGGCTTAACAATCAGGTAAATAGACAGCAGAAACCAAATGATTAGACAAATAGTTTAATAGAATTATAAGTCGGAATAATAATATTACATATATAGTTATAAGACAATTAAGTTTAACTTACGAATGCTGGCCATGAAGGCATACGAAAAACATAATATAGACCGGTGTGGCCTGCAAAGTTCCTAGGTCCACTTTTTAACCTTCAGCGGTGGAATTCACTGGGTTTGTTCCATTGCTAAGTTAAAAAAACTCTTGACTTTCATGTGCATTCAATGAGTTCCCTGCTGCAAGTGCTGCTTAGTTATTTTTTGTTCCTTCTTTTTTCTTGTTAAGGAATGTTTTAGAAACCAATTAATTCTCCTATTGTCTACTTTTAGTAATCAGCACTTTTAATCTAGCTGCTTAATTAGTTTCTAATCTGAAGCGCTTATCTTTAATAGCGTACCAAATTTAATTACAAAATTTCTGTCTATTTCATCTAATAAAACTTATTTTAATAAAACACTAATTTTTATATACGTATAACTTATTTTAACAAAACTTATTAATTATTATACACGTATATAGCAGTTTTTGAAGTGAATTATGGGAAGAGAATTTTGTTAATAGTTGAAACTATGATCATGAGACAATTTTAGTAAAACTTTGGGTTTTTTTTGGCTAGTGTACATTGTTTCGCCAAAATAAGACCTAACCAAAAATTAAAGCCTAGTATGATTTTTGAGAATGCTTATAATGACTTATACTCCAAATATACATTCTAGTTAAGATCGGCAACCCAATAGATGTCTTTTCTTTGTCCATTGAAATATATGATAGATGTATTGAATTATAACGTGATGAATGTATAAATAAACAATATTATTGACATTAATGCTTTAAATAAGTGATAATATAAATTATATGTTCTTTTGTATTTTCCTGTTGACTATTTTTGATGAACATAATTTTACTTGTGTAGAGAAACAATTTATCTACTACATGTCAGTATATCAGACAATTTATAATTTCATTTATATATATTTAAGTACTTATTTTATTTATATTTAATACTTAGATTTAGAATGCTTGGTTTACTTTTCAAGTCATGGTAGCTTTTAAATATTCAAGATAAAAGAAAACTTAATTTGATTTCTTAAACATTTTTTTTAATCATGCAAGATCTTATTAAAATAATGGAAGTGATTTTAATAATGAAAGTTTAGCTTAAGTTAAACCATCGATCTTTCTCCTAAAAAAGTTTGTAAAAAGAATACTTAAACATTTTTTAATCATGCAAGATCTTATTAAAATAATGGAAGTTTAGCTTAAGTTAAACCATCGATCTTTCTCCTAAAAATTTTTTTAAAAAGAATACCCAAGCAGGTCTATTACAAATAATTTGGAAAGTGTTTACAATTTGCATACTAGATAACAGTTGGAAGTAGTTATGTCATATATTAATGATCATAATTCAATATGCTATATGTTGTAATGGACAAATTAATGTGCATGTGTGAAATAAAGAAACATTTTCTGAAATTTTATGCTGGCATTTGTGTGGACAAACTATTCTTAACTATAATCATTTTTGCTACCACTTCTGTCTCGCAAGTCTTCAATTAAACACTTGATTTAATGATAAATTTAAACAGAATAATATTAATGATCCCCAGATAATATGAGTACAAAAAGAAAGAGCTATTTTGATGGTTACAAGAAAAGAATTGTAAGTGACTACTGGAGTAAAAATCTGACAGCTTTCTGTAAATGATGTACATTTTTATACTTTGATAAATATAGATTTTTGTACATAAAAAAATAAGACATTACTGCCGCTAGATGGTGCATACTGGCATACATTAGTACAAATAAGATCTGCTACTCTTTTAAAAATACTTATATTAGTGATATCCAAACTCAAATTATTCAGAGGGGATGGTAAGGTAAGCTCTTTTTTGTGTTTTTATCCACTTAAATACTAAAAATGCATGTAGGATTTGATTTCCCAGATCTTGGATGCCAAGACTCCAACTTAGCTATAATGTACAATAGTGCAAACATGATAAAAAAACATTGAAAATGATTTGCATAAGCTCAGTTTCAGTGCTTCACTAATTGAAAGCAGAAAAGACTTCTAGTGATCTAACAACAGTAAAAAGTAGTCAGGATAGTTCAAATAACTCTAAATCACTCCCAAAAAAATACTTCAGTGCAAACTAAATAGCACTCATGATCAAATGTATAAAATTGCTACAAGTTGAGTTTCAATTCAAAAACACCGCTACAAATGTAGCGACCGTAAATGCTAAGAATCAAATAGGAAAACACAATTTGCAAAACCAAGATTTTAGCACCACATTTATTAATCCAAATGCTAATCAAATCTCAGCATTAATAATATAGTAGGGGAAATCCCACAAACAGAAATCCATTCATGACAACACAATACACAAATTTTAGGAGAATTTAAAAAAAAGAGGGTGCTCTACAGGAACCAGTCTTTCCTCACCATACTGAAGCCGTTAATGAACAAAATCCAAGCATGGACCTTCCTAATAGACTGAACACTATTTATTTAGACAACAAGCAGATCCCAAGACCCAATTTAACAAATACACCCTTACAAGAGTTATTACATGAAAATGCATCTGGAGAACTATACCACAACAACCACAAAAAATATTGCAGCCAGAACAAAATATTAACCAAGCCATTGGAATTGCAACATTTTATTATGCTGATTGATAGTGACTTTCCAATATTAAATTCATCTAACACTACTAAACTCTCACAACATATGGAGTGAATAAAACTAAAAACACTCATCCTACACTGCCACCCTCACAAACTAAAGAAATATCTCTTCCTAAACACAATCAACAGAGCTATGCCACAGCACTCTCTGACAGCAATTCAACTCATCCAACACAAATTACATACTCATCTACACAAATCTCTATAGCTGACTTTGTGGATGAGGCAGAAGACTTCAATCAGTGAATTAAATTTCTTATCAAGAAATCAACACAGCCCTCCCCATCCAAACCTGTATAACAACCTGGATAACTACCAATCCATAAATGACCAATTCAGTTCCAGACTGCCAGTGATTCTTTTCAATTCTTTCCTCAACTATCATAGTGACTACTGTCTCATATTAACCACAACAAATGACATCTGCCAATTCTATCCATTTACCACAGATGAATTCTTTGAGCTCCTTCAAGCTAACAACCTAGAAGATGTTATCAAGAGAGTGTACCACTATTCCAATAAGAGGTACTTCATAGTTGAGCTCCATATCATACTACAAAAATAACTTTTCAAGAGAACACACTTCTTTATAAAAGGCTGATATCCAGTAAAAATTGAGATGAATATGTCAAAAATACTACAAGGTCTCACACACAACCTGACCTACAGAAATGTCTTGCTAAATTTGGGCAAATCACCAATTTTAAATATCTGACCAAAAAAGAGCAAACATAGAGGTACTATCAAACACAGCTGTTTTCACACTTAAGCTGCATAAAGGCATCTCCCCACTAGACATTCCCTCCACACTTGAAAAAAATAGATGTCCAATCTTTCTGTCTTTCAAGGGTGTTCAACCACAATGTTTTCTATTTGGGGAATGCAGCCACCTAGTTAAATCATGTCCCAGGAAAACATGTGAAGCTTGTAATGTCAGGAAAACTAAAAACCACAAATGCCTGCCTACCATAGAAATCACCCAGTTTCTCCATTTCAACTCATACATCTATAGCCAGCCCTACTCAGCATGGCAAAAACAAATCATTTTGGATCCAACAACCCCACAGCAGTCACTGAACACTACTCAGGGTAGAACTGATCTGCAAATGCTGTCAATACCCTCTCCACAGCAAAACACTTGCATTATTCCTAAACACTCCAGCTCTGAAGTAGATGACTCATCATCCTATATGCCAACACCTCCTTCACCTTGGCTTCACAATACCAACAGCAAGAAAGCCCATCAACCTAGTACCATATTAGTAGAGCCTGCCATAACTCCACATATAACCAGCAAGAAAAGAAAGAATGATGACTCATCAGGCTTGCAAATCAAAGACTCCAGCTCTCATCTTCTAGCAGAAGTTCCAGGACCTCAATTTGGCCAATATGATGCATCCAAAGTTACATCCAAAGTGCTACATCAAAGAAAATGGAAGATAAAAAAGAAAATCAGACATTGTGAAGCATCATCAATTGAAAAAGCTGAAGGTGCTGACCAACCTGTTCCAATGAAAACTCAAACTACAAACCAAGCTCAGAACAACTCCAAACTCAAAACTATGTATATCACAAACATAGCACCACCTATGGCTCATCCAAACAATGTCAAGCCTCCCAGAGCTGCACCCCAAAGATTTGAAGACACTTCTAGTTGAGGATATGGTCCTTGAGCATTAATTTCACATCCAACACATCACTACTCACCCCTCTAACCATGCTGTTAAGAATTGGAGGTATCAACATTTGTAACCTCAAGTCCCTTGATCATGCATATGCCATCAAAAGATTGTTACATCACATGGACCCACATATTGTATGCCTATCAGAGACCAAGCTGCATTTACAATCAAACCACAAAATCACCTGAATTCTCTTGTAATTCGGCTCTTTCCATCACATACTCTCACTCTATGCATCCTCAGGAGTGGCCTTCATTATCAACAAGAGTTTAACATACAGAAAATGTTGCATGCTCTATTTAAGCCAAGAACTTATCATTCTAAACATCACTATTGGTAGCATGGTGATCACAATCATTTACCTCTACCTCAAAAACAACCCTACTTTTGTCCACCTAATCATTAACAAGATTAACTCAATACTCTCATCAGACACCTCTCCTATCATCTGTATTGGGTATTTCAACATGGTTTATCACAATTTCAACTTGAAATACCTGCACTTCTTCAACGGGTTCCTGCTTGTGGTGAAGGCTTCCCCCCTAATGTGTTTTTCTTCTACATGCTCCACAAAAAAACCATGCTTGACCTCTATTATACTTCGGAACTTCTCTTTGATCTAAATGCTGAACTCCAATTGGTCCCATTCTCCGATCATCTTGCTTTGGTCATTTCACTTCTCCGGGATCCTACTTGCCCAAAACAGTCAAATAATAACTGCACCATCAGACTTCACAACAAAGCCTCTACTCCAGAGTACATCTTCTCAGAAGCATACATACTGTTCAACAAGATACAAATCGTCTCACTTCCTCTGCTTCAGGCTTGGTCCTCCTACGTAGACATACTTAGTATACTCATCAACACCTTCACCAAAAAGACCAAAGAGCCAAACCAGCTCCTCCAAGAGCTCAACTATATAGCTATAAAACTGAGTTATCTCACCTAAACATACACAGATGTCTATGAGATCATGAGGCTTAAAGGTCAATACAGAAACAAACAAAAGACTCTCATGGAATATGTCACCACCAAGAGGTCCAAAATACTCCTCGACAAGCAACACAACTGGACACAAAATTACAGTCACTGGGCAATTTGAGCTGCCAAAAGGCTCACACCAGCCTCAATAGTAATTGACCAACCAACACTCATATGGAGGACCCACTATGTTATCAAAAATACACACCCATTTTGAATCCAAGCTACAAAATGCTAGCTTTAAAGTAAGTGACACTTGGAAACAGTCTTGTGAGTTAACAGAGCACAACATCACAGAAGTGTACATAATCTAAAAGCTCAGGGAATATCTGGACAGCACTCATCCTGGACTTCCTGGCTTTCCTCACTTTGTGTTCACCTTAGTCAGTATACTGGGCATATTGTTCACCACATGACAGACCTTCTTACAGGAGACTTCATAAATATCCCAGACCTATACCCCATTGCCCTTGTCCCCTTCCTAAAAAAACAACACAACCCATCAAGTCTCACCAATATCCATCTTATATCTATGACATCTCTCCACATTAAAGCTGTTGAGGCCATGATTAAAAGTAGAATACACACACATTTCCACATCTCAGTTTGCATGCAAGGGTTGTTTCACTTCATAAGCCACTCATTGCTACTTTCTACTCACAGAACATGTCAATAGCAATCAACAATTTCAAACTGTTGTCAAGACAACCATCTTATATGTTTAGCAAGAATGAGAAATAGAGTAAACCACCTATTCTTCAAGCTTTTGATTGCCAAAACTGAAAGAAATTTATAATGAACTCAATATATCAGTCAGATAAAAATTTGACCCTAATAATTATTAAATGAATAATAATTTATCAAAGATGGAGACAAAAACTAATTTTTAATAATCCAGAAAAAGTTAATAAATCTAAACATGAAATTAACATAGCTTAACTTATATGTAATTAAGGGTAGTACATCATTTTCCCTATGCTGTAAAATAGAGCAAGGATGAGGAATAGAATGGATCACATATTTTTTTAGATTTTGATCTTTATAATCTTATCCTTTCCAACTTTGGTAAAAGTTCAGAATGAATTTTATATGGCAACCAGGTAATAAGTATCCTATTAATGACTATTAAAGTAACAATCAATTATAGAAGAATGTAGACAAAATCTAATAACATCTTTTTATATAATCAAACAAAATGTAATAATTGTAAACATAAATTAACATAACTTAACTTACATTTAATTGAAAAGAACAAACAATTCTTCTACAAGCTATGAATAAATAATTCTTTAATAGACAGCTTTTTTTTTTTAAGTTTTTTATGTCTATAAGCTTATCCTTGCCAATATTGATAGAAATTCAGAACAGAATCAATGTTACATGTTAGTAATTCCTCTGATAGTAATTCCTCTGATACTAACATATGAATGGCAATCTTTGTAAAAATAAATAATCTCTGGAAACCATATGGCAGCACTAACCAATTGTTGCCTTTAGCACATATTCATCTAAAAACTATCTTTACTTCTTTTATGCAAGTCAAGATAATAAATTCAAATGAAAGCTAGTAAGCAACTAGAAAGTAAAATGACAATTGTTATATGATATCCAAACGTTCAACTATGTGTTAGAAAAGTATTTGTAAACTCTATGTTTGTGTTAATATAAATAGACTCATATAAATTAAATACAAACTATAATATATATATATAATCACCATCTCAAATGAATGACAAATTTTATCAATTTACTCGAGCACTTTCAATTGCCTGACCTTTGAAAGCGCTGGAGTAAATTGATAAAATTTGTCATTCGTTTGAAACGGTAATTATATATATTATAGTTTATATTTAATTTTTACATGTGTATTTATATTAACACAAATATAGAGATTATGAATATTTACATAAGTGACTTTCACAGCTCCCACCACTCTCCACTCTATCTCATATCACTGATACCCTTGAACACATGACATGAGATAGAGTGGGGAGTGCTGTGAACGTCTGTCCTCATATACCCTATATATTACATATATTAATATAGGTATATAATAAGCCTGTATTTCAGTTATTACGTAGTAGAGATGTCTGCCCATCCCTTGTATGTGTATTAAATGGATTATGTCCTGTGCCTGAGGGGTCAGATTGACTTTAGGTCAACATGGGGGTGATGAGAATCTCAGCCTCAGGATGGCCTTTGAGCATTCCTTCATCACATTTTCAATTGGGTGGATGGTTGAAGAGTTTGAGTGTGGAGTGGATTGAGGCCTGTTCATTAAAGTATGAAGATTGGCTATATATATCTGAGCATTTATTGCATATATATGTGGAGATGATAATCTGGACCAACTGATGATTTCTGGTTTAGCATGAAATACATATATTGGTGATTATTTATCTTTTCAACATATATGTGTTCAAGTGTATCAGAGTTATGAGATAGAGTGGAGAGTGGTGGGTCATGTGAAAGTATATCCTATACATTACATATATTGATATAGATATATAATAAACCTGGATTTCAGTTATAAGTGACTTTATTGGGGTGATATCAAATGATTATTGATATTACTGGTTTTTAATCAAGATAATCTTGTAGGTATCATATTTAAAACACATTTTTGATGCATTGGAATACTTTTGTGTGTGTTTCTAATAAAATCATATTATATGCTGTTTTTTTTTAAATTTCATGTAATAAATTCATTTTTTCTAAAATACTTTCATTAAATTATATAATTGAAAAATAATGGTTAACAGTAAACATAAAAAAATAATTCGATTTTCCCTTATTATCTACATTAAATTGAAGTCTACGTATATAGAAAATTAATGTCACATTTAAAGCCTCAATTTAGTTATATTTAAAAATATTCAAAAGATTAATTCAATTTTAGATTTTAAAAAGTTCATAGACAAAAAGCCTTTGTTTTCCCTACAATTATTCTTTATAATTAACATCATTACAAAGTTAAAATCGTTTTTGAGTTTTTTAAAGCTTATGTTGTTAAAAAAAATTAACGTTAATTTTTAAATAATTCAAGTTATAAAGCAGATATATAATTTCTTGAAATTTAACTAATATATAATAGACATTATTTTAAATAGTTTTTAAAAAATAATATATGAATGCACAATCTATCATCATCATAATCAACCATTATCAATCCACTGCAGGATGAAGGTCTCTCCAAGTTTAATCCATCTTCTCCGATCTTTAGCTTCTCTTCTCCACAACACCCCTGCACATTTTCTTATTTCATCCATCCATCTCACATGTAGTCTCTTTCTGGGTCTTTTACAATCTCTTGGAATCCAGTTTAAAATTTCAATTGTCCATCTATTATCATCTCTTCTAGCAATATGTCCAGCCCAACTCCATTTCAATCTTTTAATTTTTTCAATAAGGTCAGTAACACCTGTTTGTTGTCTTACCCATACATTGCGTTTTCGATCTCTTCTTGTTACTCCCAACATACATCTCTCCATACTCCTTATGAGTGGTCTGAAGTCTCTGTATTGCTCTTCTATTAAGTGTCCAAGTCTCAGATCCATAAGTAAGAACTGGTAAAACACATTTGTTAAAAACCATTCTTTTCAAACACATAGGCATATTTCCTTTTAATATCAAGTTATTTCTACCAAAAGCACTCCAACCAAGTTTAATTTTATGATTAATTTCCTCCATTATGTTTCCATCTGTATTAATAATCTGACCAAGGTATTTGTAACTGTTAACTTCTTCTAATTCTTCATAATCAATCTTTATTTTCATATTTTGAGCAAATCGATTAAACATTACTTTAGTCTTTTTAACATTTATCTTTAGTCCTACTTATCTACTTTCATCTGCTAACTCCTGCAACATTTCCTGCAGCTCTGAAGCATTATTTGAAAAAACAACTACATCATCTGCAAAATCCAAATGACTTAAATACTCTCCATTTACTTTCACTCCTTTAGTTTCCCATTTTAATCCACAAAATACTTCTTGCAGCACTGCTGTAAAAAGTTTTGGTGATATGGAGTCACCTTGTCGTGTGCTCTTCCGATCTGTTGATTTTTCCAGTATCATTATGTAATCTAATTGTTGCTGTTGCATTTTTATAAATATTCTTTAAAATATGACAATATCCTGGATCTATACCTTGATGATCCAATGCTTTAATCACTGAAGAAATGTGAATAGCTTTTCATAATCTACAAATCCAAAAAATAATGACAACTCATATTCGTTTGTCCTTTCTATGACTTCTCTCAATACCTGGATATGATCTATTGTACTAAAACCACTTTTAAATCCAGCTTGTTCTCTTGGTTGGTGGAAATCCAAAGTTCTCTGTAGACGAGTTGTAATTATCTTGGTAAAAAATTTATATAAAACTGATAAAAGGCTGATAGGTCTGTAATTTCTATATATTTTTTATAAAGTATTCAAAATTGCTTGATTTTAAAATTAAGTTATAATTAAAATTAAGTATCTTCCAACATAAACATAAAATATAAATATTTATATTTAAATTAATTTTTGTTGTTTTTAAATATGATTTGTATGTTTTGATTTCATTATAATAATTATATATATTTTATAAGATACAACTCTGAAGAAGATTATTGAATGGTCAAAACTGTCAGCTATTTTTGAAAATTTGGATATAATAAAATATTATATTTGCATTGTGTAAAGTGTATAGAAGACCATGTTGATATTCCTCTATATATATATATATATATTGTTATTTGAGTTTTGCAGAATTCATATGTTGGTTA